>CAXIWF010000476.1:0-40655 GCA_964036045.1 Eutreptiella sp. 'Long Island Sound 2002' | reverse complement strand
TCATCATCCTTTCTCACCCATCATCATCCTTGTTCTCACCCATCATCATCCTTGTTCTCACCATCTGTTCTCCCTATCATCATCCTTGTTCACCCATCCTTGTTCTCACCTATCATCATCCTTGTTCTCACCCATCATCATCCTTGTTCTCACCTATCATCATCCTTGTTCTCACCCATCATCATCCTTGTTCTCACCCATCATCATCCTTGTTCTCACCCATCATCATCCTTGTTCTCACCCATCATCATCCTTGTTCTCACCTATCATCATCCTTGTTCTCACCCATCATCATCCTTGTTCTCACCATCATCATCCTTGTTCTCACCTATCATCATCCTTGTTCTCACCCATCATCATCCTTGTTCTCACCCATCATCATCCTTGTTCTCACCCATCATCATCCTTGTTCTCACCTATCATCATCCTTGTTCTCACCTATCATCATCCTTGTTCTCACCCATCATCATCCTTGTTCTCACCCATCATCATCCTTGTTCTCACCCATCATCATCCTTGTTCTCACCTATCATCATCCTTGTTCTCACCTATCATCATCCTTGTTCTCACCCATCATCATCACCTTGTTCTCACCTATCATCATCCTTGTTCTCACCCATCATCATCCTTGTTCTCACCCATCATCATCCTTGTTCTCACCTATCATCATCCTTGTTCTCACCTATCATCATCCTTGTTCTCACCCATCATCATCCTTGTTCTCACCTATCATCATCCTTGTTCTCACCCATCATCATCCTTGTTCTCACCTATCATCATCCTTGTTCTCACCTATCATCATCCTTGTTCTCACCTATCATCATCCTTGTTCTCACCCTCATCATCATCCTTGTTCTCACCTATCATCATCCTTGTTCTCACCCATCATCATCCTTGTTCTCACCTATCATCATCCTTGTTCTCACCTATCATCATCCTTGTTCTCACCTATCATCATCCTTGTTCTCACCCTATCATCATCCTTGTTCTCACCCATCATCATCCTTGTTCTCACCCATCATCATCATCATCCTTGTTCTCACCTATCATCATCCTTGTTCTCACCTATCATCATCCTTGTTCTCACCCATCATCATCCTTGTTCTCACCTATCATCATCCTTGTTCTCACCCATCATCATCCTTGTTCTCACCCATCATCATCCTTGTTCTCACCTATCATCATCATCATCATCCTTGTTCTCACCTATCATCATCCTTGTTCTCACCTATCATCATCCTTGTTCTCACCCATCATCATCCTTGTTCTCACCCATCATCATCCTTGTTCTCACCTATCATCATCATCATCATCCTTGTTCTCACCCATCATCATCCTTGTTCTCACCTATCATCATCATCATCCTTGTTCTCACCCATCATCATCCTTGTTCTCACCTATCATTATCATCATAATTTACCTGCTTACACCTCTATTGATTTTTTCCCTCTCTACTATCGTAGATTTGGATCCTGTGCACCCTCTCGATGTGATAATGGACGCTTGGAATCTCACCACCAGCGAAAGGGTTGTAGGCAGCAGTACCATCTGCGTCGCTACGCTCGACAAACAGCTCAACCAATTATCTTATTCGAACCTCGGGGATTGCGGTCTGATGGTTATCCGGCACATAGATTCGGAGACAGCCGGATACATGCGCGAGCGACGCAAGCCACGACACCTCCGCAAAAACGACCTGCGCATCGCCTACCTCTCCCAGCAGCAGCTGCGCGCCTTCAACCTGCCGTATCAGCTGGGCTTTTCAGACATACTTGAGACCCCGAACTCGTTTGAGTCTCCTATGGAGGCCGACACAGCCTCCATACCGATCATCGCTGGTGACATCATTGTGCTGGCCACAGATGGTCTGTTTGACAATCTCGATCTGGATGAAATTGTTGACGAGGTTAGCGAGTGGGAGGATGACTTGGCCGAGGCAAAGGCTAAAAACAAAGCTACAGTCCAAGCTGGTGGTAATGGGAGTTCAACAGCTAGGGGCGAAGGGTCAGAAGTAGTTGTCACGGCGACCACCAATGCTGCCGCCATGTGCAGCAACGGTAGTGACGGCAGCAATGAGGACCCAATTATGAGGTCTCTGGCGGAGCGACTCGTTCGTAAAGCGCGCTTGCTGTCTCTGGACAAGGAACGAGACTCGCCCTTCGCTATACTGGCCAAAGAGAACGACATCATGTGGGGAGGAGGCATGCCAGATGACACCACAGTGATCGTCGCCAAAGTCATCGATAACGCGGCCAAAGCATCCACCACCGCGGTTGACGCAGCTTCTGGTACTGGTGCTGATGGAGATGCAGGGGTGGGTGGTTACAGCTCTTCGTAATCGTGATACTTTTTTGACAGACAGAGTGATGTATTTCAGCAAAATATTCGATGGTTACGAAAGTCAATTCTCGCAATTGTCACACCAGTAGGAGGGGTTTCATACACAAGTGCAGCGTACACATAAGTTCGGGCTTTTTTGGTGAAGTTAGTTCGCGCCATTTCGTGTATTCTAAAGTATCATATCATCATGACTATCATCATCACCATAATCATGCGCTTCTTTATGATACCATTTGCACATTTCCGTGCGCCGTAGGATCGAGTAGGTAGACGGATTGATTATTAGTAGTGTTGGCTGCACCTGCATACTACTTCTTAGTTAGTTCATCACCCGTGCGGAAGCAATTTTTGAAAATTTTAATTAAAAGCCCCGAATTCATTCCCATCGCAGTATGC
Organism: Eutreptiella sp. 'Long Island Sound 2002'; assembly: GCA_964036045.1. Lineage (NCBI taxonomy): Eukaryota > Euglenozoa > Euglenophyceae > Eutreptiales > Eutreptiaceae > Eutreptiella > Eutreptiella sp. 'Long Island Sound 2002'. Next base: position 37,919 of record CAXIWF010000476.1, on the reverse strand, counting down.
AGCAGTTCCCAATAGCGGGTTCCTGCAGTTAGAACCACGTTGAGTTTATTACTAATTTATCATATTATTATCTTCGTTCTCTCGCGCACCAAGTGCGTTTCGTGAAATGTGCCAGTGCACTGGCTAGTTTTCCCCGTTAGCGTATCTGTAAGTTACCACCGAGGTAACCTTGCAACCGTGACGGTCCCTGACTCTACGGTTAAGTTATTTCCTCGTATCTTCTTTTCTTTGCTAAAATAAGCGAGCCGAGAAATAACCGCACTGTTATAAAGTTATTTGATATTCGATACTGCGAAATAAACATACCTAGCCATACCGCGTAAAAGCCTTGTTTGGAGCATACTATAGCAAGCCAAGTAATCCTGCACGTCATGATCATGTTATGAAGGTTTTAACATAACTTTACAGGCAGCTGGGTCGCTCGGGCTGTATTGAGCAGCAAGTTTACTGTGCAGCTGGAGCGACTGTGTAGAGCAAGCAAGCAAGCAAGCAATCAATCAACAGCCAACAGTAGGCACCGGTAGATTTATAGCACCGCAGCAAAAATCCGCCCTTAATAATGGCACCCATACAATCCCGTGTCCCTTGCATCTGCAACGGCGGTGCTATTTTTGAGCTCAATACCAAATATTGCTTAAAAAAGGAGAGCGTAGGTTTTGAAATGCTGCATGTAACGGAGGAACATTTATGTTTGAAACCATTCACTCACTCGCCTCTCCTCCCCTCCACTCCGAGCAAAATTTCCCCCATCTTCCCCTCCCCTACATAGTAGCGAGCAAAGCCTCAACGGCAGCGTTTTCATCTCCTTTGGCATCCAGAAGTGCCTTCTTGGCAGCACCCTCTTCGAATCCCATGTCCAGCAGCTTCTGCACCGCCGGGTGTACCTACGAGTATAAGGATAATATGCAGCAGACATGGACGCACGCACCATGATACAAAACCCACATACCCAGTCAAACTAACCAGGTCCAACCACTGACCGATGGAAATACATTTCGATGGAATATTTGATAGCTAATGTGAATAATATTGAAGAGCTCATCGTTTTCCCCTTCCCACTCACACAAACAATATATATCACATACATACATACAGACGTACACCTTCCCACAGCCACCGCAACAACCATAGCCACACTTACCGCAGCATCCCCACTGGACCGCGCGTGAGTTTCAGTCCAGAACCTGGCCACCCTCTGGAACTCTGGCTGGTTATCTTTGTACATATTGGCGACGACTGCATCCTGGGGGTCATTGGGCTCCGGAGAGCACATAAGGGCTTGCAGGCTGAGCATGGCTGTCTTGATCGTCAGTGCGGGGGACCACTGGTCCTTCAGGATATCGAGACATATCGCACCTGTCTGGGACGAGATATTCGGGTGCCATACTGAATATGGGTGTCGTTTTTGTCCCCGAAAATCATTCGGCGATATAAAACCATAAAGTTTCAGGTGCCAAAGGAAGGCCCGGAAGTGGTACAGCATCCAGCAGACAAACACATACAAAGTAATAATCAATTTATAAACGCATGACAAATAACGGTTACATTCAAATTTACCATCGATAGATAACAAAAAAGGGTTGGGGTTGGGGCTATGGGAGATACCACTACGAATAACTAGAGAGGCTTGGTTTAAAATAGGAAAATATCTAACACAATATGGACAAAAATAGTGCATGAATAAAAAATCGCTCTCAATCAATCAATAAAAGTGTCGTGCAAAACTAACCCTTTGTAAGGAACTTCATCTTCGGTGGGCTGAATGGATAGTCCTCTGGAATCATTATATCTATTTCAAAAGTACCCCCTGCGTAGGGAGTATCGTCCGGACCTTTCAATGTCTGTGCACACATTATTAACAAATACACAAGGATCGTGCACTCAGTAAAAAATGAACATCGAGGTCGCACGTTAAAGAGGTTTTACGGGGAGGAATAAAATACTAACTATTATCGAGACCTACCCCTTTCATGTGTTTAGGATTATACGGATCTGATTCGACTAATATACCGCTTGCTTTATCATTCTTTAAGTCCTGTTGTGCGAATGAACATAGCGGTAGTATGAAAACAATTCCATCAAATCACCAACACGAAAAGCAGTGCTGGCTCCTTTGCCCTCAAAGCTGATTTCATATGTCTCGCTTACCTCAATTTCCTTGCGGATCCTACCCATACCAGACATGATGCTAAAATATTGTTGTGATCTACTTCGAAGTACTTCCTAATAAATGTGAACCTTTTAAAAAGTGGGTCGTATCGAAGTGGCAGGTTCAATCACAATGCAGTAGAAATTGATGAGATGAACTGTTCTGTTCAGCTGTGAAGAATACGAGGTACTTTTGACCTGCAATTGATCAAATCAGATCAGATCAGATCAGATCAGATCAGATCAGATCAGATCAAATACCTTATCCTATGCTAAAATGGCCAATTTACCACGATACTCGTATCATAGAACTGTAGAAAGCCAGTTTGTGTTTAGTGTCTGCCGACTGTCTGTGTCAGTGAGTGTCGAACCCAAGATCATCACTTCCCCTGGTCCCTGCTGTGGGAACGCCCGCCAGCTGCGAGGGGGCAATCGACAAGTAATAGTTTCTTCTCAACTGCGTGAACTCAGGTGAGATTATGATTTCCACTTAATAAGTTCCACTTATGGTGAAAATGGCAGACTCTAGTCATGATAGAGAAGAAGGTAGCTCAGCAGCTGAAATGGAGTTCAGTGAACCAACTGCAACTGCTGCTCCAGCCACAACTGGCCCCGCCGCAGCTTCAAGCACGCCTGATAGCGTGCCAGATAAAGCCGCTGGACTATTTGGAGAAGTTGTATGGGCGAAATCAGGTTCCTGCCCTTGGTGGCCGAGCTATGTGTACGATCCTGCTACCCTTCCGCGAAACCTCAAGGCTGCTGTGCAGAAGGCGCGCAAAATAGTCGAAGCCAGTAATGGAAAGAAGCATCTGGTTTACTTTTTTGGTGATCCATCTTACGCTGCTGTGCTGGCCAAAAATATCAAGCCATTCACACCAGAAAATAAGGTTGAGTTTATGACTGCTGGTAAAGTGCCTCAGAATCAACTGACGTCTTTTATGAGCGGACTGGCCCTCGCAGATGCAGAATTTGTTAAGCCTCAGAATGATCGAATGAGTGATCATAAGATTGCTCCTAAACAGCAAAAAGCTCCTCGAGCCCCCTCTGCGAAGGGAAACAACACTAATAAAGGTTATGGGCAGCATAAGCCAGGCCGGCCGCCTAGATCTACGATTACAGACGGCTGTACTCGTGCCGATGGGGAAGGGGCTACGGGTGGTACCGATGTAAATCATACTGCTTCAAAACGCAAAAGAGGTCGGCCGAGAAAGAAAACTGAAACCGGAGCTGATACCGGCGGAGACAGAAAATCAACTGGTGACTCTGAAAATGCAATTCAAGGAGGTGCAGCAGCTGCTTATAACAGTAGTGATAATGAAGAGGACAACGATTACCCGAATGTCCCCAACAAAGATCAGGGCAAAAGAAGCTGCGGCAAAGGCAGCAACAGAAAAAGCAAGAAGCGTATAAGGAAAGATGATCTTAAATCGGTGCTTGATTTCAGTCCAACTAACGTTGGTTATGATGAGGAGGAGGAGGAGGAGGAGGATGGGGATGATAGCGATGAGAACGATAACGGTAAAGACTACTGCAGCAACGTAGAGGATATTATTGCAAATGGTGATGATGCTGGAGCTGGTTTTGGTGCTGGGGGTCGCCTTAAACGTTCTTCTGTTAGGAAAAGTAAGAGCAGCAGCCACCAGAAGAAGCAAAAAGGCGTGGCTAAGGGTAAGAGTAGAGCAGAACAAGCGGAGGAAATTGCTCGGGGCGTGGCGGGCAGATATCCAGCTGGTAGTACCCCTAAAACTGCTGCGAGAAATGTACGGGGTGGTGCCCATGTAAAAGGTCGTGGTAAAGGATCAGCACTGAGCAAATGCGTAGCTGGCGATAATGGCAGTGACGATGTCGTGGGAGATTCCAGCAGCAGTAGCGGTGGTGATAGTGCTGGCGACAGTGAGGGGAGTGACACCGACTCTTCGTCCAGTGCTACCGCAAGCCACAGCAGCAGCGACGAAGAAGAGGCGGTAAGTTAAAATACATTATCTACCCGATCATCTTTGAAAGGGTTGTACCAGCAGATAACTAGATCCTCGGCAGATACTCAAGCATGATTCTTGGCTTGGCTTTGATCGCGACTTAAGCATTGAAATGATATTACCAATCCAACCAATCTAATTCTATGTATTTTCAAAGTTTGCGTATGTTTACTCTATCTGATGTCTGCGCATTGCTCTGCATACTATGATACGATACTTGGGTGCGTTTCGTGCACAGTCCGACTACTCAGCGTCCACCCTACGAAAGCCACACAGAAAGAGGGGCGCTTCCCCTGGTACTGGTACTGTTACTGATAGCCAACGCGACACCAGTGCCAGGGGAACACTGCACAAGGGCAAAGGGGAGTCTGTTACTTCGGCTGCCAGTGGCGGTGGCAGTAAAGGCAATAAAGGCAAAAGTGGACAGACTGCATCGTCCGCATCGTCTATACCTCCGACACGCAGAAGCTCTGTATCTACGCATCATGATCAGAAGTTACTGTAATGAGGATTTGCTCGTCTCTTTCTTTATCAACCTGAAGCATGGTTCCCCACTGTGTTGTATCTTAATCTAACTTGCTATTAATTCCCCCACCCACACACACATACATACATACATACATACACACGATTTGGTACTAATTATTTCCCCCCATTAGAGCGATACCCGAAGCCCACCACTCCGCGCAGCCAGGGGTAAGTTCTACTCTTTTTCTTTTTCCTCTTTCTCCTCTTCCCTATTTCTCCTCTTTCTCCCTCAACCCGCCCCCCCCCCCCCCCCTCAACCCTTATACTGTGGCTCTATGAGTGCTATTGCTTACGCTGTTTATCTGTCATTTGGCTGCATCTGCGGCGGCGGGTGGCGATAACTACAGCAGGTTCCAAAGGTGGTGCTGATAGTGATGTGGACAGAAGGGAACGCCTGGCTAAGCTCGCGCAGTGCCTGGAGCAGTTAGCTGTAGGCAGAGAAGGGCTTTGGACGCCGCTAGCGAGGAGCGGGCATTTTCGACTTCTCGATAAACTGCTGATGGTGAGAGGAACATTGTAGAGCATCACCGTGGCCAGGCTAAGACTCGATATTGGAGCCAGGCACAGCACGCCGCCAGTAAATGATATTTAGGCTGTTCATTTTGTGATACCTGTTATTGTGTTCCTTCTTGTCGTGTGTACTGCGCTTCCCATCATGCGCAGGTAGTAGTACTGTCCAATCATCATCATCACAATCCCACGCAAAGCAGTGAACTGCTTGTTAAATAACTCAACAACGCTTATCCCGGCTGGTTTTATTCGTGTATTTGAACTTATGCCATTTATTGCACGCACACACGCACGCACGTACCAATGCTAGATGGAGGGAGAGACGAAAGATGATTTGGCCGGCAACGGGAGCAGGTAAAATGCTGCAGTCGGTGATTCGGAACGGCGGCACCGCAGTCGTACGCGATCGCGCTCAGCAGCTCAAAGATCACTGGCTGACTATTGTACGACAGGAAAGCAGCAGCCGCAGCAACAGCAGGAGGAGGAGGAGGGACAACCTCTGAGTAGAGCTAATACTGCTGGAATGACTAGAGTGTATGGTGCATTGGGGTGGAGCATTGCTGGAAATGGGGCTACCGCTACCGCTACAGCAGGTGTTGCTGGTTCTGTATTGTGCCGCTAGTGACGGTACTGCTCCTGCTAGCTCGGGGGACTTCAGGCGTGCCTGTGTGGTGAGGTATTGGCCGAGGGCAATTGGACAGCAGGTGACCCTTCCAGGGAAGGGGTAGAGGTTAGGGCTGGAGCATCGACAACATCAGCTGGGGATGTGACCAGTGGTAGAGGGAGGCATGAGGACTAGCGACCATTCGGGAGATTTAAACAGCAGGAGCGATGACGGCGCAGTTGAAAGGAGCTACAGAGGCGGCGGGGGAGGAGGGGGAGGAGGAGAGGGGTGTCAGGGCATGGACCTATTCTGGGGAGGAAGTGTCTCGCAGGATCGAGGGGGCGACTGCGAAGGCATTCGGGCCGTGCCTCTGCTAAATACTTCGAGTGTGTATCTCGCACTGCATTTCGCATCAAGGTATATATATATGCACATGCGTATGTATGTATGTATGTGTGTTATGTATGTGTGTATGTATGTATGCATGTATGTATGCATGCATATATGTATGTATGCATGTATGTATGCATGTATGTATGCATGTATGTATGCATGTATGTATGTGTGTATGTATGTGTATGCATCTATGTATGTTTTTATGTATGCATGTTTGTATGCATGTATGTATGTGTGTATGTATGTGTATACATATATGTGTGCATGCACAGGCTGGGGGTGGCATGATGTACACGTATGACTGTCCCATCGTGCTTATATTTATATTACTGCTACTTCTGCTTTTTATGTCGTGCAACTGTAGGAGGCTCCCAACGGATTCATGGAGTACTATCGGCGTCATACTTTCCCAACAGATACTTCTACAATGCATGGCTCCGATGCTAAAACTCTATTTGATACTAAGAGCCTGGAACGATTTGTACACAGTCAGTTTCTTGTTTGTCATTAATTGATTCAAATTAAATTCGGATTTTGATGAACAATTGCGATGGTTGCTTTTGATTTTGTGCTAATAATCTAGTAGGTGTGTTGGGGGGGCCACTAGAATGAGGATAATGATGTTACTGCCTGTTCTTTGGGGTTGCTGCTTGAGCAAGCTACTTGGGCACTCTGAAGTGAATAGTAATTTTCCCGGGGTGGAGTTTTGATAGTGCACTTTGAACTCATTACTGATTCGAACTTCAAAGTTCTTTCGTTTAAATAACACGTTTAATGGAGCTAGTGTGCGGCGTGTCATAGTTGATTGAAGCTACTCGTGCGATCATCACCGGAAAGTTGCCTTCACATCTCCTCTTCAACATCTTCTTCCTGGCTGTCAGGGAAATTCAGCTGCGGCACCTGGAGAAATGCCGCTAATGCTGCTGAGGGTTGTCATAGCTGTATCTCAACAACTCTTCTTATTCTTAAGCTACCGAGTAACTTCCAACGCAAAAACTTTTTATATATCAAACAATGCATTGTAACAGATAAAAGGTGCAGATCTGTATCTCAACAACGCTTCTTATTCTTAAGCTACCTTCCAGCGCCAACATTACTTATATATCATACAATGCCTTGTAACAGATAAAAGGTGCAGATCTGTATCTCAACAACGCATCTTATTCTTAAGCTACCGAGTAACTTCCAACGCCAATATTACTTATATATCAAACAATGCCTGGCCATGGATAAAAGGTACAGATCAACCGTACAAACCGTGCTCAATATCCACTGGATGACAGTACAACACTGCGCAAGCTATCCCCCTCCCCACTCCAGAAACGTGTCCTACACATCCATTTATTGTGCTGGAGCAGATTGAGTCACAGTATCATCAAGTCAGGAGCAGCTCCGAGGCCGTGTAGGGTGCTACCGACAGCACAATGGCGGGCAGGCTTCGGCCCTCCTCCCGTCGCACTAACTGAAACCTATCTCCTTAATAACATCCCCTTAATGCGTAAATAATTGCAAGCACCCATCGTAACGCTCTTCAGCTGCAGTAATGTAGATCGGCGTTGGCTGGCGTTCTTCAACAGCTGCAGCCCTACAAGCATAAACATACCATTCCACTTGCTGAAGTCCTGATGGTATGAGCATCCCACTCATAGCCCTTCTCGTGCAAATACTCCAGGTATTCCAGGCGACCTGCTCTAGCTGCAGCACGGCATGTATCAGCATTCCACTCACAGCCCTGTTCGTGTGCATACTTCAAGCACTCCAGGTGACCGCCTTCAGCTGCAGCATGGCATGTATCAGCATTCCACTCACAGCCCTGTCCATACGCATACATCAAGCACTCCAGGTGACCTGCTCTAGCTGCAGCACGGCATGTATCAGCATTCCACTCACAGCCCTGTTCGTGTGCAAACTTCGAGCACTCTAAATGACCGCCTTCAGCTGCAGCATGGCATTTATCAGCATTCCATTCACAGCCCTGCCCATGCGCATACATCAAGCACTCCAGGTGACCTGCTCTAGCTGCAGCACGGCATGTATCAGCATTCCACTCACAGCCCTGTTCGTGTGCAAACTTCAAGCACTCCAAGTGCCCCCCTTTAACTGCAGCAATGCATGTATCTGAATGCCAATAATAACCGTGCTCATGCGCATACATCAAGCATTCCAGGTGACCCCGTGCAGCTGCAGTATAGGATGTATCAGCATTCCATTCACAGCCCTGCTCATGTGCATACATCAAGAACTCCAGGTGACCTGCTCTAGCTGCAGCTTGGCATGTATAAGCGTCCAAATTACATCCCTGTTCGTGTGCAAACTTCAAGCACTTAATGTGGCCCCCTTTAACTGCAGCATGGCATGTATAAACATCCCACATACATCCCTGCTCATGTGCATACTTCAAGCACTCGATGTGGCCCCCTTCAGCTGCAGCCTCGCATGTACGAGCATCCCACTCACAGCCCTGCTTGTGCAAATAATCAAGGCAATCTAAGCTGTTAGAACAGTGATAGTAGAGTAAGAACAGTGATAGTAGAGTACTTACAGAGGTGATAAAGGATGGTTATGTGGCTGGAACTTTCTGGCTGGTCAGATACTCGACCTTGACCTTAGTTGACAGGGTCCGCTTACCACCGGATACGGCCATCAACTGTTGCATTGGAACAGAGCTACTAATTTGATTCTGTTTTAAACATCATTTTAATAGACATCAAGAGTGAAATAATGTACATATAAAGTATGTAAAATTCGATAAATCCTGCAAAAAACTTACCGCGCTGAATTGCGAAGATCCGATACAACCAAAGCTATGACTAGTACAGCTTTCTTGACTAACGTTGAAACGATCATTAAGGTAGATCCGTTTGAGCTGTTCACTAAGGTCACGCGGTTTGAAGCAAAACCCGGTGCTTCTTTTTGAACCGGCGATAGCAACTCTTCTATCCTTCGATGCTCGGTCTTCAATTGTTTCACCGGTTGTTGCGCATAAACGGTCCGAAAATAGTGTGATGCAGCCCGTCTGCTTTCAAACGATTTACTAGCTAGTTCGTCTGACATGGCACCAGAGCTGTGGTTCTATCACAGTACTAGTACTGTGCCTAATTACTTACTGTAGCTACAGTAAATACATAAGTTGGTTGGTTGCTTAATTTTAAATTCTGGATATCCCTTGGATCCCAAACAAAAACTTAATTTAAGGTACTTCGAAGTACAACAAATGACCGCTTTTTAATTGGTAGAAAATTTTTTAATTAGTGGAAAATTAAGGAAATAACAAGTGCTAAATACATACTGTAAGTTGGTTGGTTGTGTCTTTATACATGACATAGTTAGTTATGTCTAAAAACATATTCATGGTACAGTGGTAAAGACGATAAGAGCGTACTAGTATGTGCATGGCCATGCGTATCTACTCTTACTACACCTCTTCAATACATTCGTAACAATGTATTGAAGAGGTGTCCCCCGAAGCATATTCACACAGCGGAGCGAAGTCTTCCTCATAAAATGAATGTTTTAGTGCAGTCAGCAACCGCATTGCCTATTGTACTACTTCAGCTTGTACTTTCACTTGGTGGGTATTCTCTTGTAACACGAAGAGCGGACTTTGGCCCACATAGTACGAATCGAGCTATCCCATGTGGGGATCTCCCACAAAACCCGTTTACAGTTCCAGAGAATAGTACAAGGTATAGAGGATGTTACATTGCCAGCGGGACAGAATATATCCAGCCGGAATTAACTAGTATATCAACTCGCCCGGCTCACTTTGATGATCTTGTATCTGTTGTGAACCTACGAGTCGCGGCGTTTTATCCCAGCTCAATGTGACTGGCAGTTTCAACATGATTTGCTTATGAAAGTCAGATCCCGGTTTCAAAGGGAACTGTGTGCCTCGTCGCAGAAAGCCTTTCTGCTGACAAGAATAGGCTGAGTAGAAACACAACCAGAAGCGACAGTTTCAGTGATAATGGTGCGAGTTATCCAAGTTCTACTAATCTAATAGCCACTGTGAGGGCCCTTCAGAAGTGTGAGCTGTATGCCCAATCGCATGGTCTCGTCAGGGTCGATCAGCGTAAGGGCACTCCTGCCACTGAAAGTATCAGGGCAACTACGTATAAATTAAGTTTGAAAGGATCTGGTCCTGCAAGTAGTATGAATAGTGGTGAAGATCCGGGCGACGATGAGAAGATATCCAACAAGCCAGCATGCAATATTCACACTTCCAAGGCTTTACCTATGGAACCAAAACGACCGGTGAATCTACCATTAGTTTGTACCCAATCTGCGACTGAGGAATCAGCTGCATTCATAAAGAACGGTTTGGAAGATCAAGGACATGATTTAAATGCTATATTAGGGAACGTGGTCGGCACTGTGGCGGAGTTCAACCCCTTTGATTTCCAGGGCACGGCTATGACTAGGTGGGGAGCTCGACGCAAGCTCTATCTTGCTGATCTCTGCGTACGTAGCGATGCACGGCGCAGGGGGATAGGATCTCAGCTACTGCGGGAAGCGGAACGCTACGCAGCACAGAGAGGCTACAGCGAGATATATCTGCACGTGGATGCGCATAATGAAATAGCAAAACGGCTGTACTCGCAGTGTGGCTACCATCAGCACCTGTACTGTGAGGCGACCAAGAGCTTCACAGAAAGTCGCCTGCAACAGTCGGCACATGCCTACGTTATGTTCTATAAAGCAGTCTAAATCAGAAGCCCCATCAGAACAGAGTCGGGGCATCCTTGATTTGTGATGGGTGATGCTGCTAGGTATCTTATGAACTTCATCGATCGCAACTTGCTTTAAGCTGTTCCACTCGTTAGGTCTGTATACATATCCTTGGCACCGTGCAATCTCCTGTGTGGTAATGATACAAGAAATCTTTTAAAGCTACCTTCTGCATTATGGTACATTCTCATAGAGGATGCTAACTCATGATGCAATACTATTTACCTCTTTGTGGGAAAAATTTTGCAGAATACGGCAAGATAGCCGCTATCTTGAATATATTATGGCATAACATATTCAGTACTCTGGTGCCAACTTGGCACCAGAGTTGAATTGAATTTCGGTGAGCAGTGTCTCTCGTTGGCAGATGCTTTATACGAATAGATTGTAGCTCTTACTCATGCGCACACTTAAGCTATTAACTGTTGAATAAGAAGGTCTTATTCAACAGTTAATAGCTTAAGTGCGATTGTCGGACAATCTATAAGGTATAGATTGTCCGACAATCTATTAAAATCTCACATAAATTGTCATCTTTAAAATATATAATAGTATTTTACCCGCATATATTTATTTATTTTCTGAAAAGGACGTTTTCGAATCAGCCCATGCGTCTTATTTTGATTTTTACAGTTAGGCCCTGTATAAAGGCCCTGTATAAAGGCCCTGTATAAAGGCCCTGTATAAAGGCCCTGTACAGTATAAAGGCCAGTGGTTCAGTTCACAGTGGCAATGATAATTGACGAGGATCCCAGTGGGATCCTGGGATCCTCGTCTGGCAGCAGAAGAGCAGCAGGATGATCCCAGCGCACTGCTGCTGCTGCTGCTGGAATCTTACTGTATTACTGTAGTATCCCAGGTATCGCAAATTAAATTTATTCGAACGAGCATACTAATTTGTGCCCACTTCTAGATACGGTCAACCGTTGCGTAAAATCGTATTCGCGAGCGTTGAGGCTAGTGATTCCACTCATCGTAGAATTGTAACCCTATTATCTGCTACAATCTATCGCAATCATGGCCAGCTCCGATCATGGCCCGGAGGAATTCCATTCTCCATATAAGCTTCAAATTATTATCAACGGGGCTGAAAATCTTCCCATTGCTGATTACACTACCAGTGATCCCTATGTTTCCATCTATGTTGGTGGAAGATTTCAGGGAAGAACAAAAACTGTATATAGAAATCGATCGCCCGCCTGGAATGAAGTTTTTAACATCAAACTGCTGCATCGCAAATCTTCTATCATGCTCAAGATATGGGATGATGACCGTGGTAAGAATGACGATTTAATGGGAACTGTAACCATAGATTTATCGACCATCCCACTCGAGAAGCAAGAGTATATTAATTGCGCAGTTGATCCAGCCGGCAGCTTCGTCACAAAGGCGTCAAAACTGGAGCTGCACATCCTCGTGCGCACCAACTCCTCCGTGATCAAAATTGTGAAAGATAATCCCAGCCCGCACTGTGACAAGATACTCGGGCAGCTGATAGATACGGTGGCGAGTATAGCGCAAGAGCTGCCGGCGGCGAAAGTATCGGAAAGCATTCTCAACGCTCTCACTCGTTTCATGTCCGCCGAACGCATCGACTTCTTCCACTACGAGCTCATTAAAGACCTACTCTGGGACGTGTCAACTCTATATAAACCCATCTCCGCCCAAGATAAAGAACTATATAATCAGCACCTCAAAGCGGCCATGTACAGCAGAACGGAGCTGCGGTTGGTAAACGCGCAGCGCATCTTGTTCGAAAGTGGCACCGCGCTCCGCCACCCACCCATCGAGGAGAATGCTCTTCAGCTCAATCTCTGCATTAACGAGTCCCTCTTCGTGCTGTTGCACTACTCGAACCGCCTCGCTATGTGGGTGGGAGCGCGCTGGCTGCGCGTGTTGTATGACGTGTGGAAGGGCCGCATCCGCCGTGCAGATGTGCCCTTCTGGGCGCAGAATGGTGTATACGCGCCGTCCTGCACTAGTCTGCAGCTGAGCGACGGTAGAAGCTTCTCTGCGAATAGTCGTATCATCATGTCACTCGATCGCAAGTTCGTCCTAAGCGTGGATGACGAGTGCATTCCTGTGAACTCGATGTGCGACATGGTATTGTCTCTGGACTCCGTGGTGCCACGCGCCTACCTAATGGACATTGAAGTGCTGGTAAGTGTACATACTTTGTTTGAAATGCTTGATCACAACAATTGTTCTTATACTGAATCTTAACATTAATATATGATAGCCCGCATATGATTTCTTTTTATATATGTGCATTGCTGTGGCTGTGTATGTGGCTGCGGGTGCGAATGGTATCTTCTGTACCTATGTTCTCGGGATGTTCCTTCCAGAACTACAGCGTGACAGGGGACTACAGTGAGGACCAGCGCAAGCAGCTGGAAGAGGAGCGGCAGGTCGACCAGGCCCTCGCCGCCGCTAAAGTGAAGGATATTGCACAGGGATCAGGGGATTTCGACCCTGGGGACCATATCGGGGGCGGAAGACTGCTCAGGAAATTCAGAGGTGCATGTCTGTGTGCGTGCGTGTGCGTGTCTGTCTGTGTCTGTGCATTGCAAAAAGAGAGAGAGAAAAGAAAGAGATAAGCTATATGCTTGAAATAATATGATAACTGTGTGATGATGGGGTGTGGAATGGTGTGTATTTAAGTAAACTGAAGACATTACTGTCACTGTCCCGAATGTCACCGCAAGTATTGCAAGATATTCAATACTGTTCCTGCGCTACTCTGCTCTACTCTACTCTACTCTCATTGACTGCCCTTTGCGCCACACACTGGCTGCCCTTTCCAATATGTGTTCATGCTTGCATCCGTGACTATATCTATGCCTATGCTCTTAATAATGCTCACAAATAACCCAGAACGTAAGCACAGTGTGTTTTACTCTGTTGGAAAAGGCATCCAAGGGACCTTGCATGGAGCAGTTAAGGGTAAGAGGAGCATTCAATGAGTTGTACTCTTGAAATGTTGCCCACAGTACAATTTTTAATGTTATAGTTTCCTATCTCGTTGGATTCATGGCTGGTGGTTCTAACTCTGTAATCTAATATGATTTCCGATACTGTACTGTTGTGCTATGCTGTGCTGTGCTGTGCTGTGCTGTGCTGTACAATGTGGTTAAAACAGGAGTGACGTCTGTCGCAAGTGGCACCGCGCAAGTTGCGTCCTCCGCTGGCCAGGTCGCAGTCGGCACCATCTCCACTGTGGGTCAGGTCGCAGTCGGCACCATCTCCAATGTTGCATCCGGCACCGTGCACACCGCCTCCAACCTCGCAACCGGGGACATCCGAGCAGTCTCCCGGAACATCGCTAGCGGCATTCAAACCGCCCCGAATCATTTATTCGGCGAGAGGGCGACGTACCTAATGCTGAAGAGTAGCTACATCAGCCAGCGCGTTGAGAATGCCAGCAGCGACAGCAGGCGGCACTTCTATGTGGACTGGGACGCACACGACATGATGAGCCGTACGCCCCTGCTTCGGGACCGCCGCTTGGAGGCGCGCCCCCCTGCTTCCCGACAGCCTGACGCGCCGGAAATATTCTCAAGCGGGGCTGCTGAGCAGGATCGACGCGCCCGGTACCGGGAGTGCGAGGAGGAAGAGGAGTGCTATAAGACGTATCCTACCCACGACAGCTCCAAATCCGGGGTGATGGTACTGCTCTGTCATGGTGTGGAAAGCCTAGAAGCCATCTCAGGGCACCGCCGCCTCTCTGCACAGATGCTTTCGCAGAAGCTTGACACCGTCTCTGAAGTTCCACTCAACTCCAAGCTCGGTACGTGAATCGTGGGTGTGGCATTCTTTTCAGTGCCTGATGCGGGGGTGTTTAATTGAGTGGCAGACGGTGCAGCAGATCGAATAGGCTGTCAGTCGATAGGTGTCACTATACACTACTTATAGCGTATCCTGCTGGTTATTCGTTGCGGTTTACAGGTGGTAGTGGTGGTGGAGGCGGCGGTGTGGGCCGTTACGCATCCCATTTTCGCTATTGTTAACCTGTCATTGCAGCAAACTCACATCCATAATATGCTGTACATTGTCGCCGTTTAGTTTTTACAAGTGCCGTTATAAATACCGTTTTCCTGTTATTGTTTTCTTGCTGTTGGTAGGGTTCTGTGTTACTCTTAACGAGGCGAAAGGGTTAGACCTGCGCCTGCCAGGCTCCGAGAGCAACAACCTGCTCCCCTCCATAGGCCGCGGTGGCGTCTTCGCCAAGATGCGCCTGGTGGACATGCACGGCCACTCCGGCGGGGGTGCCATTCGCCAGTCAGAAGCCATCAAGTCGCCGTCCTTCACGCCCGCACCGAAAGTGGCCTTCTCCGACTTCTCCGTCATATTCCAAGCAAAGGACGGAATCGAGCACGCGGAGTTTGTGCGTGTGGAGATTGTGTTGGAAGACTTGACGGCGACAGCCCTGCTGGGTGCCGCCCTCATCCCCCTTGAGTACTTCCAGCTGAAGCAGCAGACCTTCACCTTCCCGCTGGCGCGCTGCCACCGAGTGGCGATGACCCCTCGACCGGAGTACGTGCGGCACCCTCTGGGGGAGCTAACTGTCACGCTGCACCGCATCGAGGAGTTGGACGAGTCGCGTGCCACGATGGCCGTGCGCCCCCTTCTCACCGAGGTTAACATATTCAACACGCGCTGGATGACAGGTACTCATTGCTACTAGGCTAGTTATTACTGCACTTCATCAGAAAAGTACATAGCGTCATTGTGGCCAGTGCGTTGGCGTTGTGATCCTGTGATAGCCAACTGAGTGGCATTTCATGCACTCAGATAGCTATTTTGTTTTTTAATGTTGTTTCGTTCAATGTGACTGATGGACAATCATGTAATTGATCCCTTCTTTTCCTCTGTTTGAGCAGAGGCGGTGCTGGCAGGCGCTGTCGACTGCCTGAAGTCGCACAAGACCGGACGCATGGACAACGTAGAGCGGGTGACCCTGCTACCAGCACTGGCTGGACTGGAACTGCTGGAGATTGAAGATGCTGTTGCCAAGAAGAACAAGGAGCGTAATTCCTTCTTCAACAGACAGGGAGGGGGCGGGAAGCATGGGCGCGGGTCTGTCGGGGCTGCGTCTGCTGCGGCCGCTGCAGATTTCTTGGTAGACGAATACCTCGATGAGGCTGCAGCAGCGGGCATCACTGCTGCGGGGTCGGGCAAGGCAGGAAAGGGGGGCAGGGCAGATGCCATGGAAATGGACATCGAGATATATGAGAACCAGCGCCGGCAGCCATACCCGCCCTTCGACTGGAGCAGCAACGCCTACACACGTCCGCAGTACTCCGACCTGGACTTCGGAACTACTTATAAGTTCGAAGCCTTGGAGAAGGCCAAGGCTCCTCTGGGATTTCAATGGGCAAACTCGTGGCGCGTGGACAAGAGCTACACGGAGACAGATGATAATGGCTGGTCCTACGGCTTCACCTTCGGCAAGCTTCTATCCAATTATAAGGCGGGCAAGCCCTCGCAGGTCAGGCCTGTGAACATGCACGCACGGCGGCGCAAGTGGGTGCGCAAAGCAGTGGCGGTGGACTTCGACGCCTCGGTGCTGGACCTCAAGCAGACCATGCACTACTTCACCAAGCAGGCTGAACCTGCCGACTACGAGAAAAAACGCCGCACCAGCTCTGGGACTGGTCCTGTGGCTGGTGGTGCCGTTGCTGGCTTTGGGGCAGGCGCATCCCCAGGGTCGGTGTCAGGGCCCACTTGGCGGAGAATGGTGGCGGATGGTCGTTCTGTGCTGAAGGTGTGCCAGGAGAAGGCTGAAGATGGGGGTCCAATCCTCATCCCATGGGACCAGGTTATGAGCGTAAACCTGGTCTCATCATCCGTGCTGGCAATTTACATCAAGGTAAGTGACAATAAAATGGGTGGTTCGGAAAGTATTATTTGATCATGTTTTAGTCGTTTTTCTTAGCGACGGCTGCTACGTTCATGCAGCAGTTATCCACTCCCTGAGTTTGCTACACTTTCATTTCATTGATACTGCAACAGTGGTATTCCATGGTGCATATTGCGCTAAGCATGCCTTTCGTGCGTTACTTTGGCTTTTAGACAGTGTCCATGTTACTGCATCAACTGCTGCTATGACTGCTGTCGTTGCTACTGCTGATGCTGCATCAACTGCTGCTATGACTGCTGTCGTTGCTACTGCTGATGCTGCATCAACTGCTGCTATGACTGCTGTCGTTGCTACTGCTGATGCTGCATCAACTGCTGCTATGACTGCTGTCGTTGCTACTGCTGATGCTGCATCAACTGCTGCTATGACTGCTGTCGTTGCTACTGCTGATGCTGCATCAACTGCTGCTATGACTGCTGTCGTTGCTACTGCTGATGCTGCATCAACTGCTGCTATGACTGCTGTCGTTGCTACTGCTGATGCTGCATCAACTGCTGCTATGACTGCTGTCGTTGCTACTGCTGATGCTGCATCAACTGCTGCTATGACTGCTGTCGTTGCTACTGCTGATGCTGCATCAACTGCTGCTATGACTGCTGTCGTTGCTACTGCTGATGCTGCATCAACTGCTGCTATGACTGCTGTCGTTGCTACTGCTGATGCTGCATCAACTGCTGCTATGACTGCTGTCGTTGCTACTGCTGATGCTGCATCAACTGCTGCTATGACTGCTGTCGTTGCTACTGCTGATGCTGCATCAACTGCTGCTATGACTGCTGTCGTTGCTACTGCTGATGCTGCATCAACTGCTGCTATGACTGCTGTCGTTGCTACTGCTGATGCTGCATCAACTGCTGCTATGACTGCTGTCGTTGCTACTGCTGATGCTGCATCAACTGCTGCTATGACTGCTGTCGTTGCTACTGCTGATGCTGCATCAACTGCTGCTATGACTGCTGTCGTTGCTACTGCTGATGCTGCATCAACTGCTGCTATGACTGCTGTCGTTGCTACTGCTGATGCTGCATCAACTGCTGCTATGACTGCTGTCGTTGCTACTGCTGATGCTGCATCAACTGCTGCTATGACTGCTGTCGTTGCTACTGCTGATGCTGCATCAACTGCTGCTATGACTGCTGTCGTTGCTACTGCTGATGCTGCATCAACTGCTGCTATGACTGCTGTCGTTGCTACTGCTGATGCTGCATCAACTGCTGCTATGACTGCTGTCGTTGCTACTGCTGATGCTGCATCAACTGCTGCTATGACTGCTGTCGTTGCTACTGCTGATGCTGCATCAACTGCTGCTATGACTGCTGTCGTTGCTACTGCTGATGCTGCATCAACTGCTGCTATGACTGCTGTCGTTGCTACTGCTGATGCTGCATCAACTGCTGCTATGACTGCTGTCGTTGCTACTGCTGATGCTGCATCAACTGCTGCTATGACTGCTGTCGTTGCTACTGCTGATGCTGCATCAACTGCTGCTATGACTGCTGTCGTTGCTACTGCTGATGCTGCATCAACTGCTGCTATGACTGCTGTCGTTGCTACTGCTGATGCTGCATCAACTGCTGCTATGACTGCTGTCGTTGCTACTGCTGATGCTGCATCAACTGCTGCTATGACTGCTGTCGTTGCTACTGCTGATGCTGCATCAACTGCTGCTATGACTGCTGTCGTTGCTACTGCTGATGCTGCATCAACTGCTGCTATGACTGCTGTCGTTGCTACTGCTGATGCTGCATCAACTGCTGCTATGACTGCTGTCGTTGCTACTGCTGATGCTGCATCAACTGCTGCTATGACTGCTGTCGTTGCTACTGCTGATGCTGCATCAACTGCTGCTATGACTGCTGTCGTTGCTACTGCTGATGCTGCATCAACTGCTGCTATGACTGCTGTCGTTGCTACTGCTGATGCTGCATCAACTGCTGCTATGACTGCTGTCGTTGCTACTGCTGATGCTGCATCAACTGCTGCTATGACTGCTGTCGTTGCTACTGCTGATGCTGCATCAACTGCTGCTATGACTGCTGTCGTTGCTACTGCTGATGCTGCATCAACTGCTGCTATGACTGCTGTCGTTGCTACTGCTGATGCTGCATCAACTGCTGCTATGACTGCTGTCGTTGCTACTGCTGATGCTGCATCAACTGCTGCTATGACTGCTGTCGTTGCTACTGCTGATGCTGCATCAACTGCTGCTATGACTGCTGTCGTTGCTACTGCTGATGCTGCATCAACTGCTGCTATGACTGCTGTTGTATCTTGGAATAGGTGAGTCGCTACTTCCGCGAGGTAGGAGGAGTGGTGTCGTTCAAGCCTGCGGACATGGAACTGTTTGTGTCCAACTGCCCCGCGGTGCAGCTCAAGAGCCTCATCGAGGAGCGCATGTGGTTCCACAACATCCAAGGTATGGCACCACGTAACCACCCGAATAAATATGAAATTATATTTAACTATATATAGTATTAATATGTGCGTTGCGTCCCACGTTTGATAAGATTCTCTGAAGATGTGGCTTCCCCCCCCCCCCCCCGGTCGAGTCCCTGTCTCCCCTTTGATTTTTTTGTGCATTTTATTCCGAACACATTCTTGCAGGGAACATTCGCCGCGTGATCCAGTCTGGCACCGCCACCGGCCACCTCAACGGCGAGAGTCGTGCCACCAGTCTGGCACTGTCGGTGCTCAGCGAAGACACGGCAGACGTACCTGAGACTGAGCAGTTGTCCATGGGCTCCGAGATCGTGGCAGATCTGGACGACAACTCCATCATGCTGGAGACGCGCATCTCGGAGCTGGATGCCCTCTACCGCAAGCACGATGACGAGCAGGTGTTGGCTGAGAAAGCGGTGCTGCTGCGCAGAGACTGCCGGCTGAGGCTGTACACGGCCGCACTGCTGGGCGTGGGGCTGCAGGGCAACCATGACTTCACTGAGGGCGCGGTGAAGCGCATTATGCTGAACGACCTCCAGCGCGCAACGCGAATCACGCAGGACACAGAGGTGCTCACTGCCAACAACCGCATCGAGTTCGTCCTGGACACAGCTGAGAAACGCATACGTGATGCGGTGCTCTGTGGGTGGCAGCACCGAGGATCTGGCGACGGCGAGAAAGGCAAACTGGAGCGCTGCATTGAGATATTCTCCAACGGATATTTTATTGAGATTGTGGGGTTACTTGGCTCTTACTTCGAGGAGCAGGGGCAACAGGACGTCAAGGCAAGATATTTGATTAGTTCTCGCGCAGCACGCGGCAGAAATAGTTATAAATACTTTGAAGTATATTGTATCGTTTCTTTGGGAAACATTTAATATTTATTCGTTTATGTCTATCTGCCCTTCTCAATTCCCACTGGTATCGCGGTACCACTGCTATATATATGCCATGCTGGGCTGGGCTGTACATTGTAACCGTTGCACGCACCGCGCAGGGCCTCGGCAGCAAAGTGGAGCTGCTCAACACGTACATGCGGCACAACGACCGTCTGGCCTGCATCATCGACAACGCGCTGCGGCCCTACGCACTCAAGGCTGACCCTCCCGCCAAGCTCTCCCTCTTCCTCGACTTCGACATCCTGGCCTCGTGGTACACCAACGCCCTCGTGCTGGAGATGCGTGGCCGCGTGGACGCCACCTTCGAGGCGTGGCATCGCATGAAGACAGAGGACAAGGAGACCGGGCCCAGGGGCGGGCTGGCGCAGCTGTACAAGTTCCCCCTACCTTGGTTACCCCAGCGAGTTGAGACAGACGAAGGACACTTCTTCAGTGCCATCCCTGAGGACCTAGTTGAAGTTCTCTTCACCTACTTGCAGTACGCAGTGTTGCGCCGAAGCGCCGTTGCGCCATCCTTCCAGCAGCACATCAGCAAGCTGGAATCCGAGGTGTGTCTGTCCTACACCACTACGTTTCTATATCTCTGCGAGAAGTACTCTGCTGCGCTGAACAGCAAGGACTGGGCAGGCGCTGCCGACGTCGACGGCGAGGAACTGGTGGAGAACTCCACCTGGCTAAGCAGTGTGGTGAACGACGCCTACCGTGTGCTGCAGCGCAAGTTGCATGAAGCTGTGCGCGTGAACGAGACCAAGCGACAGAGCGTACTGGACTTAACCTCTGGCGGTGACGGCGGTGATGGCACCAGTGGGGATAACCACCCGCCGGAAATGTCTGAGAAGCAGGCGAAGAGAGAGCGAGACATGACCCGACGAGCAGAGGCGGCTTTCACGGACATGGCTGAGTTGGCCGTGGACCATCTGGCCAGTATCCAGTTCAGGTGTCTGATGCACGAGCGAGAGCAACTGCTTACGGAGGCGCTGCCGGAACTGTGGCGAGCTGCGCAGGTAGCTGAGAACTCCACCTCCTCCTCTGCTGCTGCTGCCGCCCAGAGTGTGCAACTCATCTCGGACTTGACGGAAGGGCTGACAGAGTACATCACTGAGAAGTACGCTTTCTTGGACAAGAGTGGCTACAAGGAACTGGTGTACAACTGCGCCGACAAGCTCATCGTGCTGTACCTGTCGATGCTGCGCTTGGCAGGGGAGCAGGCGTTCACCCTGACTCAGCTCGAGATCAACCAAGTCGCAAAAGACGTGACCGATATGGAGATGTGCTTCTCTAAGGCTGTGGTAAACAATTTCTCTGCTTCCGAGCGCAAAGAAATGATGGATAGGATAGAGGACAAATTTTCCATCCTTAGTGTTGTGGTGGAGCTGCTTGGGCTAGATGTGATGCAGATGCAGGTAGCGGTGGCAACGCTGGATAAAGTGGCCCAGCTGGCGAAGAACATTCCGTCGGATGCTTTCGCACTGTCCAAGCTAAGCGAGACCTGCTTCGCCCTGCAAGGAATCCGCATGTCAGCCCACAGCGACTGTCGTCACACCAAGAAGCATGTCGACGATCAGCAGCGACTAGCCAAGCACCCGGGCACCCCTGTGGGCAAGCCGACGACCCAGCAGGGACAGGGGCAGGGGCCTGACAGCAATCGCAGTGCACATCGTCACAGTTTCTTCGGGGGGCTGTTCCACTCGCATGAAGATAGTCATTTCAAGAGCAAGGACAGTTCATTCGGTGGAATGACCGGTGGCGGTGCGGCTAGCAGGAGCTCTTCTTCTGCGGCTGGAGCTACTGCTGCGCTTGCTGCGATGGACCTGGTGGCTGCAGGTGCAGGTGCAGGGAACGACAGTGACGACGAGTTGGTCGAAGATGCGGACATGAAGGAGATGAGGCAGGCCAAGCTGGACGCATACATATCCTGCGTGAAGGTGATGCTGGACAGCATCAAGGAGCAGTCTCGCAAAGCTGCCGAGGAAAGGGAGGCCCGGGCTGGCAAGCGACGCCAACACCACAGAGACAGCGATGTGAAGAATCTACTGTCCTTGAACCCGTTGCGCAGGGTGTTTGGTCAGGAGGAGGTGTTTGGTCACGCAGATACCTTCTCGCTGGAGGAGATGCTGCTCAAACCAGCCCTCACGCAGCGCAGCGGTGCCGTGGGGACTGGTAAGAAGAAGAACGATCACGCTCGCGACCGCAGAAAGGCTGGCGCCGGCGGGGCTGATGATGCAGATGGAGGAGGAGGTGGCGGTGGGGGCTTCTTTTCACGCACGTTGCATGGCCTTTTCTCGGGGGGCAAGAAAGGCAAAGGCCAAGAGGCGAATGACGCCTTCGTGGCTCAGATAAAACAGCTGGACTCAGCCGGCGCCAATGACCCTGTGCGCAGCAACCTGATGCGGGATGCGGCGGCGGGGGCTGAGAGCGGCTCCGACTGGCACCTCTCGCTCAGCACTGCCGATAGCCTGGCCTCCGGGCGCGGCCACCAGCAGTACCTGGTGCTATACGGCCTGCGCGCCGTGTCGCTGTTCTACCTGGATATCTTCAGCAGCCCGAATGTGTACCTGCTCATCCGCCTGGGCAGCGCGTTCGTCACCAAGACCAAGGTAGTGGACATGCAGACTGACACCTTCAGTGCGGACTGGACGGAGGAGGCTCCACGCCCAGCAGGTGCCTTCGGCTCAGCCGTGGCTGCAGCTTCTACCGCTGCCTCTGCCTCTATTTCTGCCTCGTCTGCTCCCTCCTCAGCTCCAACTCTACCTCCTGCACTGGGTAGTAGCAGCATGACCGCACACGAGGGTCGTGGTGATCAGGATTCGAGTTCAGTGCCCCAGGCGCTGCTGGATGGCGGCGCAGTGTACATCCCCCTGAGCGCTAATCTGGCCGCCATGAGCGCAGACACGCTGCCCCCTGCCCCTACCTCCGCCTCCGCCAACACAAGCAGCAGCAATAGTAATAGTGCTAGTGCTGCAGCAGGTGTCAGTGGCAGTTCAAGCAGCAGTAGTCTGGCGCAGCTGAGCATCACGCTGTGCTACGAGGGGTTCCTACGCGACCACATCATCGGCACGGTGACCATTCCCTTCGCGCCCTACGCACCGCCCAAGTTCGAACAGAAGCAGCTGCCCCTGTCGGACTTCTCCCACTCGGCACAGGCGCTGCATGCTGCTGAGAAGGCACGGGAGGAGGGCCGAAGCCTGCCCGCCATCGTGCTGTCGGCAGCACCCTACACGGCCTCGGGGCTGCTTCTAGCTTGATGATACTGGGACTCCATCTTCATCTGCCCCAGCACGGGATGATGGATGTGAGATGTGATAAGGTGACATGTTTCTGCAGGGGGGGGGGGTGGATAGCTTGTGCAGTGTTGTGCTGCTATCCCGTGGATATTGAGCACGGTTTGTACGGTGATTCTGTACCTTTTATCTGTGGCCAGGCATTTTTTGATATATAAAAGTTTTGGCGTTGGAAGTTACTCGGTAGCTTAAGAATAAGAAGAGATGAAAAAAAAAGTTGAAGCGTGAGCTACCGCGAATGATGTAGTGGTATGAGGATACTAAGAATGCATGGTAACGGCTAGTTTGGTCCCACCACATTCGGGAATTATCACTTGTCTGTAACAATTACTGTAATGAATTCCCCCTCGGAAAAAGAATTGAAATGTAAACCGCCATTTCAGTCCCAAAGCGCTGTTTGTAAACAGGATGCGTTTTCTACAGACGTGTTTCCTGGGTTTCCGTAGAAAATTTAAGTGCCAGCAGGGGGGAGTGATCGGTTTATACAGTACTGTAACTGCAGTACTCGTAAAGCTTTAACCCGCTGTTTCCTGGACTCTCGACACCACGATAATACGACTTTCTGCCGTTCCAAGATACTTGATTGACAGTGAGTATTACTCTGGTCAGCGTAGTGCAACAATTGAAGTGCTGTATTCGGACTGTGATCGCAAGGAAATAGCAGTGCGCTGTGATAGCTCACAGCAGGAGGAAGATGAGATCCAAATCATAGTACCGACGGACTGTTTGAAGATGGATCTGGCGCTGCAGAGTTTGGAGGATGTGAGGCATCTGCTGTGCACATTGCGGTACTGGATCATCAGCGCGTTGCCCGAGGAGCTGATTGCGTACTGCATCTGTTGCATCGATGGTGAGGGCTCTGCTGCTGCTGCTGCCGCCGCCGAGAGCACCACATCTCTTGAGGAGACAGGCCAGGGACAAGGTGAATGCCTGCTGCCTCTACTTCCACCGTCACTTCCCGAAGCCAGAAGATCTAATCGACTTTCCTCGATTATGAGCAGGAGGAGTTCAGCACGGAGCTGGTCCAGCTGCAGCCACTGGTGGCAGTGTTGGAGGTCAGTAGTGGCATGCTGGCAGACAGACTGAATGAAGCTGCGGCACAAGGTTGTGTGCCCATCCTCTGTTGTCTATGGGGACAGGAGGGTTATATAGATTCGAATTCGGGCCGAAAAATCTGTGCATCTGCGGCTGGAGCTAACAGCTTAGACTGCCTTGATTATTTTCAAAAGCAGGGCTGTGGGTGGAATGCATATACATGCGAGGCTGCAGCTAGAGGGGGCCACATCAAGTGTTTGATGTATGCGCATAAGCAGGGATGCGAATGGAGTGCTCATACATGTCATGCTGCAGCTAGAGCAGGTCACCTTGAGTGCTTGAAGTATGCGCATGAGCAGGGATGTGAATCGAATGCATATACCTGCTTGGATGCAGCTGCCCGGGGTCACCTGGAATGCTTGAAGTATGCACATGAGCAAGGCTGTGAATGGGATGCTGATGCATGCTATGCTGCAGCTGCACGGGGTCACCTGGAGTGTTTGATGTATGCTGTGATATCGTTATAATTGTCATGCTGCAGCTAGAGCAGGTCACCTGGAATGCTTGAAGTATGCGCATGAGCACGGTTGTCATTGGCCCTTGGTATTCATGTACCTGCATTGCTGCAGCTGAAGGCGGTCATTTAGAGTGCTTGGAGTATGCGCATGGGCTGGGCTGTGAATTGAATGCTGATACATGCCGTGCTGCAGCTGAAGGCGGTCATTTAGAGTGCTTGAAGTATGCACACGAACAGGGCTGTGAATGGAATGCTGATACATGCCGTGCTGCAGCTGAAGGCGGTCACCTGGAGTGCTTGAAGTATGCACATGAGCAGGGCTGTGAATGGCATAATTGTGAAATATTCATGGAAACTGCCCAAAAAGGATACCGGGAAAGGTTGAAGCGCCGGCGTGTGGAAGAGGACCGATGAGTATGAGTCGGGGAACGATGCCCGCTGCGTAGCAGTTGGAAATGGTCACCTGTTATGCATTGCGTACGTAAGCAAGCAAGACTAAACTTAACTGAGTCATGAATTGCTTAGGTGATAGTCACAATTGTGTCATGGCCTACTGGCCGTGTGTCTGCTGCCTGCAGGGATGATAGTAATTAAGTGATTTAAGTAGCAATCGGGATTCTGGTGTCGGAACCACCAGTTTTACAGATTGTTCCAGAAGCTTTCCAGACGTCTGATTGTCTATCCAGATGTTGCTAGCTAGTCTATCCTGTGTCTTCAACTCGAATAGATTGAATAGTTGAAACACGGCCACGGAATAAAGTTGCTGGGGATAGGATAAGATTATTCTTGTTGATTTGCTCTCGACAAAGATTTTTAGCTGAACTGCTCTTATTACCTCTGGTGCTGGTTTCACGCGTCACAGCTTTTCAGTTTCGTTAATTATGTTCAAGTTGTGTGAACATCGTAAACTCCATCCGATCAGAATAATAAGCACACTATGCGCTCTATACCATTACAGCAACAATTTAAACACATATATCCTATCACCCCACTGAAAGCGTGACGGTTACTCATCATAGTGCATGCACCTCATCATTGTGGTAATTAACCTATAACACTGTGTTCATTACTCAATATTACTCCTCAACGTTTTTGATTACTTCCTAACTCTCTGTGCAAAGTGATGCCATCTCATACCCGAAGATAGGTGCAGTAGTTAAAATCAGATTATCGTATATAACCGTAATGGTACTTCCTCTAATAAGAGGCATTTAAGTGTATGCTATTGAGATCCATGAGTCGCCAGCAGGTGGTCCCAGGGGTCTGGCGCCGGCCGCGGCGCAGGGTATCTCAGGTCTAGATTCGCTCATAAGCGTGCATACCCTCCTGAGTCTGAGTTTACTTATACATCACTACAGACCTCCACATACCTACTCAAAATAGGAATAGGAAGTTTGGTAAATAAATTGGCCAGATTGAAAAGACTTGCCGGGGGCTTAGTTGCTTCTCAGGCCGCGTTCGATGCTTCGTTGATTAACAGCTGCATACGGAGTTCATTTATTTGCTCCAGTAATGCGTGTGCATGATTGACCTACGGAAGAGTGCAATAAAGGGATATCATCGTGTAAATAGGTATCGTTGTGCAAGGTGGGATTGTCTGCCATCACAAAGTCACGTTGCTTACAATATTGGTAGCAGCAGTATCAACATGAAGATCTTCATGGATACTTATAGAAGAACCTATGTGGCTGCGCTTTAATAAAATCCTATATGCTTCCATAACTTTGAATAGGTTTGTATCAACATCGCGAATAAACTTTTCTCGGCGTTGTACAACTTTCAGGGCAGGTTGTGACATCGCGGATCTAGCGGCTGGGCCTCGTCTTTCTTTCGAATAAATAGTAAAGAGAGAAACGTAGCCAATCAATTATAAGCTTGAGCAGATCGGGTTGTATTCGTAGCTCTACTATGTCGCCGATTCCAGCAGGATAAGGTCGCTTGTGATAAATTTGCGAGAAATTTTTTTTTAATTTAGCAGGAGCTGTGGAATTCCAGCAGAAATCCAGAAATCTGGAAATGCCATAGCAGAGTAATGGTTGAGTAAATTCATCGATCACAGAGAGCAACTCTGTGCTGGTATTGTATTATTTTAAGTGGCTTTAAAAAAAGCAGCTTTGCCCAGGTTGCGGGTTGCTGTCAAGTGTAAAATGCACACTATCATAGCAATGGCGTTTGTCGTCTTGTTGTCACAAGAGTCTGAAACTATGCAACCAGGAGGAGTCTAGGAAGGACCAGTTGTAAAAAGGATCCAATATGCTATGCGGCCGCGAAAACTGCATTTGGACAATCACAAGCAACATTGCTATGATATTCTTTTTAGCTATCCTTGCTAATATTTTATCTATCGATCGTGCACATATGCACGTTTCACGAGCTAAGCTTCGACTCTCAGATGTCATATCGTTTCATCCTAGCGCTCGCTTGAAGGCAACCATTCCCTCAGATAGGATGGTGCCCAGCATAGTGTACGTCCCAAGCTTATTCTCTCTTTCCCTTAGTAACACTGCATCGCATTCATTGGACGATGAACATTTCTGCTCCCGCCTGTGCGATAGCGGCTACTCCGTCCACGTGCTTGACTTCAAAGATTGCGCACATACAGTACCAGTAAAACCATTCACGCCCACAACTGCCGCTGCTGATATAACTCAACACCAGCAGTCGGCCCAGCAGTTAGATCATCCTTTCGATGGCTTTCATTTTATTCAAGCATTAGCTGAGGCTTTGAAATGGATGGAGCAAGAATCTTCGCGTAGCTCTGCGCTCCCCAGACCAAAAGTGATACAAAATGGAAAGAAGAGGGGGCAGCAAACAGTGATCGTAGCCAACGAACTCTCCGTGGCTCACGTTTTAACATATGCCGCAGAGGTAAGGATCTAGCTAGGTGGTTTAAAGTGCCCTGTTGTTGGCAACTGCGGCTTGTGCCTTTCATATCTCACCAGTCAGAGCCAGCCATAGCTTGCCCTGTGAACCCAGGTTTGTATGTACAAGTTCACTCTCCAAGAGTTCTTAATCCTCCACTTGCTCTTACAACTGCTGTTTCTGGTTCTTATATATATCCAGACAGCTCTTCCTTTCGGCTTGCTCGGCGAAGACGCCCAGGTGGCTGGTATTTTTCTGCTTGACCCTCCTCCTCTGCACTCCTTAGGTAGTCCTACAGGCCGCAAAGCTGTGTTGCACCGCTACTATAGGCCACTGGTGCATAGCACTCGTAGTTATGGCAGTGATAGCGAGATAGGAGGTGATTATGGCAGGAAATATACTGGTTGTGGTGGTGGTGATTATTTTCAGGCGCCAAGACGTGCATTAATGATGGAGCTGTATACACAGAAAATTCTTGCCGCCGGGTAAGTATGGATCTTTTGAAATGAATAGCTAATGTTTGAACGGCTGCGTGATGCACCTAATCTCCCCAGGTGCACTATACAATAGTCCTGACACACCTTTTCATTTTGACCCCCCAGTATGACTGAATGTCTGTCTGACCGTCACTGACCGGGGAGTGATTGACTGAAAAACTGACTGAATGAGTGACGGACTGACTACTGTTTGATACCCCAGATAGCATTCAGTACCACATGATCTTTTACCCTTACCTGCTCTTGGTTGGATGCTTAACCCCATGGTCTGCTTACCCAACAGAGTGGCTGGTCACGCGCTATTCCAACTCGAGGCTCTAGAACTCAGTAATGATGTCTTCACGGTCCCAAGTCTGGAGGTTGAAGGGGGGACTGTAGGGAAACTAGGAGGGGTGGTAGGAGGGGTGGACAGCCCTCTGATCAGAGAGTGGGTGGAGATAGAGCCGAAAGTAGTATCTCAAACAAGCCTGGGAGGAAGCTCCAGCTCCAGTACGTGCAGATGCAGTATTGGCGATGCAGATGTAGTAAAGATCCTCCGCGACGAGCTGTGGCATGGAGTGGAAACATCACCACCATCATCATCATCATCATCATCATCATCATCATTTGCTACTGCTGCCATAAATCCTGTTCGAGGCCAGAAAGGTGCAAAAGGAATCGGAAGCGAGAGCAGCGGTAGTGCGAAAACTTCGCCCCAACTCTCTGCTGTGGACACCTTTGTTGACAGAAACTATAATGATGGTGGTGTTGAGTCGACTGCAGTCCGTGGCACCAGAGGCGGTACTTATCCTGCCAGGAAGCTGCCAGCAGATGTTGCTGCACGGCTGCTGAGTATGACAAAGCGAGCTCAGAATGATAAGAGTACCCAACTATTCAACAACGCGAACGCTCTGTTCTCAGTAGATTCTGCATACACTCCGACAGAGCTTGCTGTAGACTCAAGTAGTGCATGGTTTCAAGTAGCTCCCAGTACGAGGAGTAGGAAGACACCGAAGAAAGGAAGCAAGGCAACCAGAACTCAACTGACTCCTGTCCCCGAGGGAGGTAGCCGTGGGGGACTTGCTAGACGTGCTGTGGGGCATGACGATGAGATCCGGGTTAGTGTAGCGGAGAGCACACAAGCGCTACTCGGGATCTTGGGGCCCGGCAGCCCTGTTCGTGCCGCTCGTAAGCTGGCTGCTGCGTTGCCAAGTGGCCGCATCAAAGTTGTGGCTACGGCGTTTGCTCAATATACCCCAGCAAGTAGAAGAGGTACCAGGGATGGTTACAACGACATCAGAAGTGGTGACAATCGAAGGAGTGTTGAGAATGAAGATAGAAGTGTTGATGATGATGGTGATGGTGATGTCGATATGCCCTCACTTTTGCTGCAGGGTGGGAACGATGGAAGGGGCACCATAATGAGTAGCGGGAGCAGTAGAGGTAGCGGGGGTGGAAGGGGGAGTGGAGAGGGACAAGGAGGTTGGATCAGTTGGAGCGACGGAGCTGATGCGTGGGGGCGAGGATCCATGGCTGAAGTGGCGGCGCTTTGTGGAGCAGGGCAATTGCATTCCCTGTTTCCAATTGTCCCTGAAGCTCTTCCTATCCCTGTGGCAACGTCAGTGGCAGCTGTGGGTGGTGGTAATAAAGTAGTTGCTCAAGAAGAGGGAGGTTGTGATGATGCTGATGATGATGTGGTATGGAATGAGTTTGAACGGATGCGGCATGAACGCATCTCACGCGCTATGGATGAATGGATCATATCTCTATCTACCCTCTAATACCATCACAGTTCCATGGCCCCTGACTGTGTTACTTTGTGTGACTGCGTATGGTGGTGGAGAGGGGGTGGGCTGGATGGCGGGATGGCTATACTGTCATTGGTGTACCTCGCAGGCTCCATTCCTATGCGATGTACCTTCGTTTGACGCGATTACTTTCACAAGGGCTACTCACGCTCTAGATGATTTAATGTTTCAAATTTTATACTGTGTTATTATAGGTAAGTTTACTGGGTTAGATACCATCATGTCATGTACACATGGTTAAGTTTTCAAATGGGGTATAGTATTTAACAATTTAATTCTAAATCCGATCTTCGTCAATTTCAAATCCCAGAGCAACTAAGTGATTTGGAAATCGAATCCCAGAGCAGCAACTCCAAGCAGGCGTCGACAGTAAGTTAAATATATACGAAGGATACGAGATAACTTTCGTTTGAAGCCTGGTAGCAGCCAGATAAGAACTGTTGCAATCAATTGCTATATTCTGTAAGTGTCAACGAAACAACTGCTGACCACTTGACAATGTCCTCGGAGAGCAGCCCACTTACGGAGCCAGCAAAGCTGTTGCTTCTGACTTCTCTGCTAACAGGAGATAACATCATATCAAACAACGCCAGGAGTTTCTTAAAGGAGTTGATATTGCGTAGAGA
This sequence comes from Eutreptiella sp. 'Long Island Sound 2002', assembly GCA_964036045.1. Classification (NCBI taxonomy): domain Eukaryota; phylum Euglenozoa; class Euglenophyceae; order Eutreptiales; family Eutreptiaceae; genus Eutreptiella; species Eutreptiella sp. 'Long Island Sound 2002'. Next base: position 7,166 of record CAXIWF010000476.1, on the reverse strand, counting down.
TGCACGATTGATTCCGCTATTACAAAAATTTGAAGCGAAAGATACGGGAGATGGCGCCTTCTTGGAAGCTACCCATGATCTGATTGCTGAAGAAGCCAATGCTCTGTACGATGAACTATTCCAGGAAACTCCTCTTGAAGTTGGCAAAGCACTATCAAAGGGAGAACGTGAGAAGAAAGGTCTGCAAGATGAGAAGAACTTAATCTACGGCGAGGTTGAGTTCAGGTCTTTCTACCGAATTCTACGCAAGATAAACCCGGCTCCCGACATGGTATTTTACGACCTTGGCAGTGGCACCGGCAAGGCGGTCTTCGCCGCACGACTGGCCTTCGACTTCAGCCGCTGCATTGGCATTGAAATCCTTTCTTCTCTACACGCCCAGGCTGTACAGGTAGGTGGTAAACATTTGATGAGTCGCTACTTTGCCTGCACTTTGCTTCCGAGCCCACGAAAAGTCAAAATGGTTTTATCACCCTAGTGCTCCCCACCCGCAGGGATTTCAAATAAGAAAAAATAAATGTATTAGAGCAGCCCGTATCATGAAAGTAACAAAATTTTTAATTCTGTATATGCTTCTATCGCAATTCGGTATTTTGTTTTTTTTTTTCGTTGTATTTTTGCCTATGTGGTCTGGTTCTGCCCCCTACCCTAGGTACTGGAGCGTTACAATCGCGACATCCGAGGCCAGCTAGCATTGGGGCAGTCCCAGCACGCGATGGTGTACGAGGGCAGCTTCCTGGACTTCGACTGGGCAGACGGTGACATTGTATTTGCCAACTCGACCTGCTTCGACGATGGTCTCATGGCCCAGATGACGCGCTGTGCGGAGCGGCTCAAGGCCGGAGCCATGGTCGTGACTTTCACCAAGGGTATGACTTCGCCGTGCTTCGAGCTGCTCGAGAGGAAGCGTCTGCGCATGTCGTGGGGACCTGCTACTGGTAGGTGACACGCCTAACCCCACAGTAGGGTGCAGTAGAACGAAATGATATCTGTATAATAGTTGTTGCGAGCTTCAGTCGAGAATCGTGTTTAATTTTTCCTTCGGTAGTTTTACTTTGCACCATCACTACTGTGCGGCCTGTGCGTGTATGCTTATATATCTTCATCTATACTTTCTATCTTCAACGCTAAATAGTGTTCGCCCGTGTAACTATTTCGCATGTAAATTACCCCCGCCCCTCCCTGTTTTCCAACATTTGCAGTTTTCATCCATCGCCGTCTGAATGACGATGGCACGCCCGTCGGGCCCCCCAAGCTGAACGTGTTGCCAAGTGACAACATTCCTTACGAAGACGACGCCGACAAGGCCTGGGCGGATGCGTACACCGGAGCTTACTCAGCAACAACAGGAGGAGGGGCAGGCGGAGGGGCGGGTGCCGGTTCGGCTGGTGCTGAGCACTCCTCGGCTTCCCGAGCGAGGAAGCCTCCACATATGCGCGGGATCAATCGCATTGACGAGGACGACGAGGTAAATTAATTTCCACTGACATTGCCATTGCCATGGCTATGGGCCTTTTATGTGAATTTTTACCCCCGAGTTCTTTATAAATGTCGTCGGTAGTCTGCATTATAGGCAAGCAATACTGTGTTTCAGTGACATTCTAAAACTTATCGGTGCTTTGCATTCTATGTCCTCCTGTATATCTATATCATGTAGGATGATGATGATGATGATGATGATGATGACGACGATGATGATGATGATGATGATGACGACGATGAGAGAGGAAAAGGAAGAAGAGGAGGAAGATCAGGACAGCGATGGACATGAAATCGACATTGACAAGTATATAAGGGAGGGCGTGTCAGCGCGTGTTCAGAAAGCAGACTATTTCGAGGACGACTCCGGTGGTGATGACGACGAGTACGATAGTGACGAGGATAGCGATGAGAAAGCTGCGGAAGAGGATGTGGGAATGGCGACACAGCCTCCCCTGGAGGATGACAGCACCGACAGCAGTGAAGATGGTGAAGATGGGGGCAGCCCTCCGGCAGCTCAATCCAGGTCTCCATCTGCACCTGTATCTGCACCTGCCTCAACAGCAGCCTCAGGCTACGACAACAAAAGCAGCAACAGCAGCAACAGGATCTGCCGCTTCCCCTTCAACTGCAAGCCCCGGTCGCAGCCCGAGCAGCTACGCTACGGGGGTTGGCCGTGCGGAAGACCGCATTAAGGCAATGAATGACAAGATCGACGACCGCATAAATCGCATCATGGAGAAGATCTCTGAGCGCAAGGAGATCATCAGCACCATCATCAATGAAGGGCCGGGGGGTGCAGTCTACCGCACCGGCAGTGGCGCTGCGGGTGCTGGTGCAGGTGCTGCTGCCCGGTCCAGTCCGCAACGCAGCAGCCCTTACAGTAGCCCTGCTGGCAGCCGCACCTATGCAAGCCCCAGCGGCAGTGGTGCTGGCAATGCTAGTCGTATGTCTCCATCCTCTTCCACTGCGCGGACTGCTGTCAACCTCCCCACCCCTCCCAGCGGCGGCAGTGCCGTCAAAGGAGCAGGTAGTAGTGCGGGGAGTTCAGCCATGCCGCCAGCCCCGCCTTCGGCTGCAGCTGAGGCAGGCAGCAGGAGTCCGCTGTCACTACACACCGGCGGCAGTGAGGGCGAGAGCAGTGGTAGTGCGGTGGCATCGGGTGGTGGTTTAGGTGCACGTGAGTCGAGGGCACTCCCCCCCCGGGGCACCTCTGCTGCCTCCCCGAGTGCAGCAGCTACATCCGCTACAAGCAGGGATGCGGGAAGTGCGAACGGACGCAGCCCCTTCCTGCGCGGCCACTTGGCTGGGGGCGGTGGGGGCGGAGCGGGCAGCCCGTCCATGATGAACAGTCCCCAGGACTCTGCGCTGCTTATGCGCAAGCGGATGATGATGCGTGATGCGCAGGCTGCACAGGCAGCTGCGAGACTCTCTGCCTCTATGGACGATGAGGAGTGATGTGGGCAGCCTACTCGGAAGATCGAGGTAGAGGGGAGGCAATGTGGGAATACTATTATAGCTAATGCAGGCACTGATGCATACGAAAGTGAGTAAACTTCACACGGTGCAACAGACAGACAGACAGCAGCAGCAACAGTAGAGCCCAGAACCCAATCATTATTCTAAACCTGTTGGTGTTAGTTGGTGTCAAGTGTAGGTGTTTCCAGGCGCATAACTTCAAATATCTCTTTGGATAAGTGCGTTGATGCACAGGCTGGTACTATGGTGAGTGTCGTAGCTATCCCGTGGAATGAATAAAACGTGTCAGAAGAAGATGGTCGTACCTCGAAGTAATATTTAATATGTTGCACAGCACAAAAACTACGTATATGGAAAGAACTATTTTGGGCTGTTTGTTGCACAAAATGCTGTATCCTGTGTTGCTCGAAATGCGGTAGCTTCAAAGCACCATGCAGCCTGCAGCAGCAAAGTTTCGTCTTTCAAGTTATGAACAAAGCGATTTTCCAATGCAACTTTATCGTTCTAAAGTTGAAAGTTTAAATATCATGAAACATTATACAGCCTTCATCTTCCATGGCGGATTTCAGCATCATTAGATATCGTCCCTTTCAATTAGAAGTTAGTAAAGTTATGAGTAAATAACTTTCAACCCTCTGGTAAATTTACACCAAAGGGTAGTCCTTATTAAAATATATCTTATATATAATCCTTTGAAAGCTCTCCGGTACTATATACCCGGAAGGATTGGGCCAGCAAACAACTACCTACGATACCAAAGTATTAAGGGTGCTACCCATACCATAGTATGTAATGCTGGGGCATCCCAGCAGGTATCAGGCTCTCCTAGCGGTGCTCGTCTAATTGAGAACGCGGCATTTGGATTGGCAAGGGATACATGGTTCGCACCTGAGCAAGCATACCCCCCCCCCCCCCATGGGTAAACGTTTGCCGTAACACATATCATGGGCGATATGACTCGCATAGTAAGGGTACAGAACAGTACCCCAGTCAACTCGGGATAATCTTGAACCTTTCTGTATGCATTATGCACTCATTGCTGGAGGATAACTACTAGCTTTTGTCATGAAGATAGGCTAATCCTCTTGAATACAAGCCGACACCTGCTATCTGTTTGCCCCAAGCACAACAGTGAAAGAAAAGTTGCCGGTTAATAGAAGCGTTCTCTACTACGACTACTACTACCATATGTGACATCCAAAAACATATTCCAAGCAAGCAAACAAACAAACAAACTTCTACTACAAACGGTAGTGGCGGTGTGCAAAGGAAGGGAGCTTATATATATAGTCAGGGGGCAGCAAATTATATAGCTATAGCATGAAAATAATCAAAAGGGTGATATACACTATATCTGTCTTGATTGTTGAGGACAGTGCCATACACCTGGCAGACCTTACCGAATCTTTAAGGGCATTCCATTGATCCACAGTTAGTGCAATACCTTTCGCTCCCGGTCGCTCCTCTCCGGTTGCTTTATCTATGTAGTACTCGCGGATGTTCACCAGCTTCATGCCCTTGAACTCACCCACTGACACCTTTTTCTTCCCCCCTACTCAACTCGGGAATAATTAACACAGAAGGTGCACTCATCCATCCATCCATCCACCAATACACCCACCCCACCATACATATAACCACCAAACCAACCAACCAACAGAACAATCAACCAACCAACCAATCAACCAACCAATCAACCAACCAATCAACCAACCATACGTAGCATATACAACCCAGAAAATATGAAAATTACGTTAGGTTACCCTAAGATAGTTCCATTGTTGTATATTTTACGGGAAGAAATCAGATTGAGATGGATTACAAGTGTGGAATCACGATTTGCTTTTTTAGAGCGAGAGCAGTGGAGCACGAATATTAAGAACGAACGTCTTATCAGTGAGTGCTCTCCACAGTACAGGTACACAGTATATGAACAAAAAGGCGGAAAATCAGCGGCATAGTATAGATTTACCTAAAGGGAAAATCGTATCTTTGTGCACTTCAGTAGCACTTTTCACCTTCTTCCCTTTGGCACGAGCATCGTCGTCACTGAGCTCCGCATCACTATCGATACTTCTTTTAGCATTCACTGACATGGTCTGATGGATAAATTATAGTGTATACATCACTTTAAACTTAGTCTAAGATAAATTCCTAAGTTAATTGATTGATTGATAGATTTGGTTACTTGATTACTTCGTAAATTAATTCCGGGACTTTTCCCAGAGCAATCCCTCTGCTGCTGCTGCTGATCGAAATTGCTGCATTTACAGTAAGTAGGGTGGAAATGGCATAATAAGTCTTTTAAAGGTTTATCAATAATAAAATAAGGTTTAAAATGAGTAAATAGGCTCCTATCGTAACGGCTTTTTACTCTGAAAATCCATGCTCATTGCCCCAGGAAATCCTGGAATCCATCGTAAAAGTACTAACTTGTATAAGTTATACGTGTGAGTACGTGTAGAAAAGCTTCTTCGCTTCAGTAAAATTCAAATGAGTAGGAAAATTCGAGCAGTATATCATACTCATAGATGAAAACTTGAATAGTTGAACTCGTACCCCCATATTTTCCTACTCTGCGACAAGTTTTTTTCTGTACCTTTCTGAGGATCTAGTACCCTCGCAATTGGAGCAGTAATGCCATTTATTCAGTTGTTTAACACGGACAATGATCCGTTGTATCTGGATATGTCAACAGGGCAATGCTTCTGGCTACCCGACAGACGCACCCTGTTTAGTAACATTAATTTAGTGACGCACACTGCGGATGATGGGCAGTTCTATTACGAAGATGTCAAGACACACGAGGTGTCGTGGTCTCTCCCTAAAGAGGAATTCACCGATGATGCTTATGCCTGGGCAGAAGCTATTCTTGCTAATGACAGGTTATATTCAGAGCAAGCTGTGGGTACTGTTTTTCCCTGGTGATGAGTGTTTGGAGTTGATGGATGCATTGGATGAGCATCTTGATGCTGTGGACGGTGTCGCTTTGGGCGATGGCGAAGATGTCGAACCAGAGGTCGATGCATTCCGTCACTCCACACGGCGGTCAATTCAGCGTAGCTCTATTGGATTTGGAACCACTGCAGCTGCTGACTATGCTGTCTGGGCTGCAGAAAATATTGCACAGCCTCAAGAATACGAGCAGGCAGCTGCTGCGGTTGCGTCAGCCCCTGCTCCAGCACCTCCTCCACCCCCTCCACCTGCACCAGTGCCAGCGCAGCCATCAGCAGCACCCGCTAATACCACGTCGCTGACAACGATTGGTGCGGCAGTAGAGGAGATAGAGAACCTTCCGTTCGAAATCACCAGCAACTCACAACCATGTGGTGATGAGCAGTTAGCAGGACATGCGGTAACGCCTTCCACAGGTGGAAGCATTGATCAAGAAATAGTTTTAGAAACAGTTGAAAGTATAAGTCAGAAGATTTTAAAGGTAAATTTTAATAATAAACTTCATTCTGTGTTTTTCTGGCTGAAATCACCATCGCTCTTTGTCGTTTCTCTCTTAGCCCGCTTCACAAATGGCCCTACCTACTTCCCTTGTCAAAATAACCGTGACTGCTGTACTACATTGCCATGCATTGAATGGTATACCCGGGGGGGGGGGGACTCACGATATATACGATAGGAGGGTAGTTTGATGGTTCTGGCACCTGGATCTTTCCGGAACTGGCGGGAACGGCACTGCATACTTAGGCCGTACCACCTGGCCTACTACGACGCGAAGATGCAGGTGAATTACACACAGATATACGGGTCAAGATGCAGGTCAGTTTGACCTTTATTATATTATTATATTGTGCTTGACGGTGATTGTGCTGGCAGGTCAGCGGCGCGAAGGGTGAGATCCAGATCACCCGTGACAGCACCGTGGAAGGCAAAAAGGTGGACAAGAAGTACGGCTTTGGGTTCAAGATTACGTACACGACTAACAGCTTCGGCAGCGGGGGCAGCGCAGGGACTGGCATGAGCTCCTCCCAGGAGTCGCTGACAGTGGCAGTGGCTTCGGACAAAGAGCGCTCCTTGTGGGATGGAGGCAGTGCGGCTGGCGATCAACAACTGCTCCGCTCAGCAGTTGCGCGCAGTGGCACAACTTCTCGACGCAGAGGAGACGGAGGCAGCCGTGCAAAGCGGTGAAACTGGCGCTGGCTCCGGCTTTTGGCCTTGGAATAACTGCAGGATCGGGAGGAGGTGCCAAGCGTCGC
>CAXIWF010000475.1:0-84729 GCA_964036045.1 Eutreptiella sp. 'Long Island Sound 2002' | reverse complement strand
TCCCAAAGTTCTCGGAAAATTCTCGGAAAATTCTCGGAAAATTCTCGGAAAATTCTCGGAAAATTCTCGGAAAATTCTCAGAAAATCGTCGGAAAATTCTCGGAAAATTCTCGGAAAATTCTCGGAAAAATCTCGGAAAATTCTCGGAAAATTCTCGGAAAATTGACGGAAAATTCTCGGAAAATTCTCGGAAAATTCTCGGAAAATTCTCGGAAAATTGACGGAAAATTCTCGGAAAATTCTCGGAAAATTCTCGGAAAATTCTCGGAAAATTCTCGGAAAATTCTCGGAAAGTTCTCGGAAAATTCTCGGAAAATTCTCGGAAAATTCTCGGAAAATTCTCGGAAAATTCTCGGAAAATTCTCGGAAAATTCTCGGAAAATTCTCAGAAAATTCTCGGAAAATTCTCGGAAAATTCTTGGAAAATTCTCGGAAAATTCTCGGAAAATTCTCGGAAAATTCTCGGAAAATTCCCGGAAAATTCTCGGAAAATTCTCGGAAAATTTTCGGAAAATTCTAGGAAAATTCTCGGAAAATTGACGGAAAATTCTCGGAAAATTCTCAGAAAATTCTCGGAAAATTCTCGGAAAATTCTCGGAAAATCTCGGAAAATTTTCGGAAAATTCTCGGAAAGTTCTCAGAAAATTCTCGGAAAATTCTCGGAAAACTGACGGAAAATTCTCGGAAAATTTCGGAAAATTCTCAGAAAATTCTCGGAAAATTCTCGGAAAATTCTCGGAAAATCTCGGAAAATTCTCGGAAAATTCTCGGAAAATTCTCAGAAATTTCTCGGAAAATTCTCGGAAAATTCTCGGAAAATTCTCGGAAAATTCTCGGAAAATTCTCGGAAAATTCTCGGAAAATTCTCGGAAAATTCTCGGAAAATTCTCGGAAAATTCTCGGAAAATTCTCGGAAAATTCTCGGAAAATTCTCGGAAAATTCTCGCAAAGTTCTCGGAAAATTCTCGGAAAATTCTCGGAAAATTCTCGGAAAATTCTCGGAAAATTCTCGGAAAATTCTCGGAAAATTCTCGGAAAATTCTCTGAAAATTTTCGGAAAATTCTCGGAAAATTCTCCCAAAGTTCTCGGAAAATTCTCGGAAAATTCTCGGAAAATTCTCGGAAAATGCTCGGAAAATTCTCGGAAAATTCTCGGAAAATTCTCGGAAAATTCTCGGAAAATTCTCCGAAAATTCTCCGAAAATTCCCGGAAAATTCTCGGAAAATTCTCGGAAAATTTTCGGAAAATTCTCGGAAAATTCTTCGAAAATTGACGGAAAATTCTCGGAAAATTCTCAGAAAATTCTCGGAAAATTCTCGGAAAATTCTCGGAAAATTCGCGGAAAATTTTCGGAAAATTCTCGGAAAATTCTCAGAAAATTCTCGGAAAATTCTCGGAAAATTCTCGGAAAATTCTCGGAAAATTCTCGGAAAATTCTCGGAAAATTCTCGGAAAATTCTCGGAAATTCTCGGATAATTCTCGGAAAATTCTCGGAAAATTCTTGGAAAATTCTCGGAAAATTCTCGGAAAATTCTCGGAAAATTCTCGGAAAATTCTCGGAAAATTCTCGGAAAATTCTCGGAAAATTTTCGGAAAATTCTCGGAAAATTCTCGCAAAGTTCTCGGAAAATTCTCGGAAAATTCTCGGAAAATTCTCGGAAAATTCTCGGAAAATTCTCGGAAAATTCTCGGAAAAATCTCGGAAAATTCTCGGAAAATTCTCGGAAAATTCTCGGAAAATTCTCCGAAAATTCTCGGAAAATTCCCGGAAAATTCTCGGAAAATTCTCGGAAAATTTTCGGAAAATTCTCGGAAAATTCTTCGAAAATTGACGGAAAATTCTCGGAAAATTCTCAGAAAATTCTCGGAAAATTCTCGGAAAATTCTCGGAAAATTCTCGGAAAATTTTCGGAAAATTCTCGGAAAATTCTCAGAAAATTCTCCGAAAATTCTCGGAAAATTCTCGGAAAATTCTCGGAAAATTCTCGGAAAATTCTCGGAAAATTCTCGGAAAATTCTCGGAAATTCTCGGATAATTCTCGGAAAATTCTCGGAAAATTCTTGGAAAATTCTCGGAAATTCTCGGAAAATTCTCGGAAAATTCTCGGAAAATTCTCGGAAAATTCTCGGAAAATTTTCGGAAAATTCTCGGAAAATTCTTCGAAAATTCTCGGAAAATTCTCGGAAAATTCTCGGAAAATTCTCAGAAAATTCTCGGAAAATTCTCGGAAAATTCTCGGAAAATTCTCGGAAAATTCTCGGAAAATTCTCGGAAAATTCTCGGAAAATTCTCGGAAAATTCTCGGAAAATTCTCGGAAAATCTCGGAAAATTCTCGCAAAGTTCTCGGAAAATTCTCGGAAAATTCTCGGAAAATTCTCGGAAAATTCTCGGAAAATTCTCGGAAAATTCTCGGAAAATTCTCGGAAAATTCTCCGAAAATTCTCGGAAAATTCTCGGAAAATTCTCGCAAAGTTCTCGGAAAATTCTCGGAAAATTCTCGGAAAATTCTCGGAAAATTCTCGGAAAATTTTCGGAAATTTCTCGGAAAATTCTCGGAAAATTCTCGGAAAATTCTCGGAAAATTCTCGGAAAATTCTCAGAAAATTCTCGGAAAATTCTCGGAAAATTCTCGGAAAATTCTCGGAAAATTCTCGGAAAATTCTCGGAAAATTCTCGGAAAATTCTCGGAAAATTCTCGGAAAATTCTCGGAAAATTCTCGGAAAATTCTCGGAAAATTCTCGCAAAGTTCTCCGAAAATTCTCCGAAAATTCTCGGAAAATTCTCGGAAAATTCTCGGAAAATTCTCGGAAAATTCTCGGAAAATTCTCGGAAAATTCTCTGAAAATTTTCGGAAAATTCTCGGACAATTCTCCCAAAGTTCTCGGAAAATTCTCGGAAAATTCTCGGAAAATTCTCGGAAAATTCTCGGAAAATTCTCGGAAAATTCTCGGAAAATTCTCGGAAAATTCTCGGAAAATTCTTGGAAAATTCTCGGAAAATTCTCGGAAAATTTTCGGAAAATTCTCGGAAAATTCTCGGAAAATTCTCGGAAAATTCTCGGAAAATTCTCGGAAAATTCTCAGAAAATTCTCGGAAAATTCTCGGAAAATTCTCGGAAAATTCTCGGAAAATTCTCGGAAAATTCTCGGAAAATTCTCGGAAATTTTCGGATAATTCTCGGAAAATTCTCGGAAAATTCTCGGAAAATTCTCCGAAAATTCTCGGAAAATTCTCGGAAAATTCTCGGAAAATTCTCGGAAAATTCTCGGAAAATTCTCAGAAAATTCTCGGAAAATTGACGGAAAATTCTCGGAAAATTCTCGGAAAATTCTCGGAAAATTCTCGGAAAATTCTTGGAAAATTCTCGGAAAATTCTCGGAAAGTTCTCGGAAAATTCTCGGAAAATTCTCGGAAAATTCTCGGAAAATTCTCGGAAAATTCTCGGAAAATTCTCGGAAAATTCTCGGAAAATTCTTGGAAAATTCTCAGAAAATTCTCGGAAAATTCTCGGAAAATTCTCGGAAAATTTTTAGAAAATTCTCGGAAAATTCTCGGAAAGTTCTCGGAAAATTGACGGAAAATTCTCGGAAAATTCTCGGAAAATTCTCGGAAAATTCTCGGAAAATTCTCAGAAAATTCTCAGAAAATTCTCGGAAAATTCTCGGAAAATTCTCGGAAAATTCTCGGAAAATTGACGGAAAATTCTCGGAAAATTCTCGGAAAATTCTCGGAAAATTCTCGGAAAATTCTCGGAAAATTCTCGGAAAATTCTCGGAAAATTCTCGGAAAATTCTCGGAAAATTCTCGGAAAATTGACGGAAAATTCTCGGAAAATTCTCGGAAAATTCTCAGAAAATTCTCGGAAAATTCTCGGAAAATTCTCGGAAAATTCTCGGAAAATTCTCGGAAAATTTTCGGAAAATTCTCGGAAAATTCTTCGAAAATTCTCGGAAAATTCTCGGAAAATTCTCGGAAAATTCTCAGAAAATTCCCGGAAAATTCTCGGAAAATTCTCGGAAAATTCTCGGAAAATTCTCGGAAAATTCTCGGAAAATTCTCGGAAAATTCTCGGAAAATTCTCGGAAAATTCTCGGAAAATTCTCGGAAAATTCTCGCAAAGTTCTCGGAAAATTCTCGGAAAATTCTCGGAAAATTCTCGGAAAATGCTCGGAAAATTCTCGGAAAATTCTCGGAAAATTCTCGGAAAATTCTCGGAAAATTCTCGGAAAATTCTCGGAAAATTCTCGGAAAATTCTCGGAAAATTCTCGGAAAATTTTCGGAAAATTCTCGGAAAATTCTCGGAAAATTCTCGGAAAATTCTCGGAAAATTCTCGGAAAATTCTCAGAAAATTCTCGGAAAATTCTCGGAAAATTCTCGGAAAATTCTCGGAAAATTCTCGGAAAATTCTCGGAAAATTCTCGGAAATTTTCGGATAATTCTCGGAAAATTCTCGGAAAATCTCGGAAAATTCTCGGAAAATTCTCGGAAAATTCTCGGAAAATTCTCGGAAAATTCTCGCAAAGTTCTCGGAAAATTCTCGGAAAATTCTCGGAAAATTCTCGGAAAATTCTCGGAAAATTCTCGGAAAATTCTCGGAAAATTCTCGGAAAATTCTCGGAAAATTCTCGGAAAATTCTCGGAAAATTCTCGGAAATTTTCGGATAATTCTCGGAAAATTCTCGGAAATTCTCGGAAAATTCTCGGAAAATTCTCGGAAAATTCTCGGAAAATTCTCGGAAAATTCTCGGAAAATTCTCGGAAAATTCTCGGAAAATTCTCGCAAAGTTCTCGGAAAATTCTCGGAAAATTCTCGGAAAATTCTCCGAAAATTCTCGGAAAATTCTCGGAAAATTCTCGGAAAATTCTCGGAAAATTCTCGGAAAATTCTCAGAAAATTCTCGGAAAATTCTCGGAAAAATCTCGGCAAATTCTCGGAAAATTCTCGGAAAATTCTCGGAAAATTCTCGGAAAATTCTCGGAAAATTCTCGCAAAGTTCTCGGAAAATTCTCGGAAAATTCTCGGAAAATTCTCGGAAAATTCTCGGAAAATTCTCGGAAAATTCTCGGAAAATTCTCGGAAAATTCTCAGAAAATTCTCGGAAAATTGACGGAAAATTCTCGGAAAATTCTCGGAAAATTCTCGGAAAATTCTCGGAAAATTCTTGGAAAATTCTCGGAAAATTCTCGGAAAGTTCTCGGAAAATTCTCGGAAAATTCTCGGAAAATTCTCGGAAAATTCTCGGAAAATTCTCGGAAAATTCTCGGAAAATTCTCGGAAAATTCTTCGAAAATTCTCGGAAAATTCTCGGAAAATTCTCGGAAAATTCTCAGAAAATTCCCGGAAAATTCTCGGAAAATTCTCGGAAAATTCTCGGAAAATTCTCGGAAAATTCTCGGAAAATTCTCGGAAAATTCTCGGAAAATTCTCGGAAAATTCTCGGAAAATTCTCGGAAAATTCTCGCAAAGTTCTCGGAAAATTCTCGGAAAATTCTCGGAAAATTCTCGGAAAATTCTCGGAAAATGCTCGGAAAATTCTCGGAAAATTCTCGGAAAATTCTCGGAAAATTCTCGGAAAATTCTCGGAAAATTCTCGGAAAATTCTCGGAAAATTCTCGGAAAATTCTCGGAAAATTCTCGGAAAATTCTCGGAAAATTCTCGGAAAATTCTCGGAAAATTCTCGCAAAGTTCTCGGAAAATTCTCGGAAAATTCTCGGAAAATTCTCGGAAAATGCTCGGAAAATTCTCGGAAAATTCTCGGAAAATTCTCGGAAAATTCTCGGAAAATTCTCGGAAAATTCTCGGAAAATTCTCGGAAAATTCTCGGAAAATTCTCGGAAAATTTTCGGAAAATTCTCGGAAAATTCTCGGAAAATTCTCGGAAAATTCTCGGAAAATTCTCGGAAAATTCTCAGAAAATTCTCGGAAAATTCTCGGAAAATTCTCGGAAAATTCTCGGAAATTCTCGGAAAATTCTCGGAAAATTCTCGGAAATTTTCGGATAATTCTCGGAAAATTCTCGGAAAATCTCGGAAAATTCTCGGAAAATTCTCGGAAAATTCTCGGAAAATTCTCGGAAAATTCTCGCAAAGTTCTCGGAAAATTCTCGGAAAATTCTCGGAAGATTCTCGGAAAATTCTCGGAAAATTCTCGGAAAATTCTCGGAAAATTCTCGGAAAATTCTCGGAAAATTCTCGGAAAATTCTCGGAAAATTCTCGGAAATTTTCGGATAATTCTCGGAAAATTCTCGGAAAATTCTCGGAAAATTCTCGGAAAATTCTCGGAAAATTCTCGGAAAATTCTCGGAAAATTCTCGGAAAATTCTCGGAAAATTCTCGCAAAGTTCTCGGAAAATTCTCGGAAAATTCTCGGAAAATTCTCCGAAAATTCTCGGAAAATTCTCGGAAAATTCTCGGAAAATTCTCGGAAAATTCTCGGAAAATTCTCAGAAAATTCTCGGAAAATTCTCGGAAAAATCTCGGCAAATTCTCGGAAAATTCTCGGAAAATTCTCGGAAAATTCTCGGAAAATTCTCGCAAAGTTCTCGGAAAATTCTCGGAAAATTCTCGGAAAATTCTCGGAAAATTCTCGGAAAATTCTCGGAAAATTCTCAGAAAATTCTCGGAAAATTGACGGAAAATTCTCGGAAAATTCTCGGAAAATTCTCGGAAAATTCTCGGAAAATTCTTGGAAAATTCTCGGAAAATTCTCGGAAAGTTCTCGGAAAATTCTCGGAAAATTCTCGGAAAATTCTCGGAAAATTCTCGGAAAATTCTCGGAAAATTCTCGGAAAATTCTCGGAAAATTCTCGGAAAATTCTCGGAAAATTCTTCGAAAATTCTCGGAAAATTCTCGGAAAATTCTCGGAAAATTCTCAGAAAATTCCCGGAAAATTCTCGGAAAATTCTCGGAAAATTCTCGGAAAATTCTCGGAAAATTCTCGGAAAATTCTCGGAAAATTCTCGGAAAATTCTCGGAAAATTCTCGGAAAATTCTCGGAAAATTCTCGCAAAGTTCTCGGAAAATTCTCGGAAAATTCTCGGAAAATTCTCGGAAAATTCTCGGAAAATGCTCGGAAAATTCTCGGAAAATTCTCGGAAAATTCTCGGAAAATTCTCGGAAAATTCTCGGAAAATTCTCGGAAAATTCTCGGAAAATTCTCGGAAAATTCTCGGAAAATTTTCGGAAAATTCTCGGAAAATTCTCGGAAAATTCTCGGAAAATTCTCCGAAAATTCTCGGAAAATTCTCAGAAAATTCTCGGAAAATTCTCGGAAAATTCTCGGAAAATTCTCGGAAAATTCTCGGAAAATTCTCGGAAAATTCTCGGAAAATTCTCGGAAATTTTCGGATAATTCTCGGAAAATTCTCGCAAAGTTCTCGGAAAATTCTCGGAAAATTCTCGGAAAATTCTCGGAAAATTCTCGGAAAATCCTCGGAAAATTCTCGGAAAATTCTCGGAAAATTCTCGGAAAATTCTCGGAAAATTCTCGGAAAATTCTCGGAAAATTCTTGGAAAATTCTCAGAAAATTCTCGGAAAATTCTCGGAAAATTCTCGGAAAATTCTCGGAAAACTCTCGGAAAATTCTCGGAAAATTCTCGCAAAATTCTCGGAAAATTCCCGGAAAAATTCTCGGAAAATTCTCGGAAAATTCTCGGAAAATTCTCGGAAAATTCTCGGAAAATTCTCGGAAAATTCTCGGAAAATTCTCGGAAAATTCTCGGAAATTCTCGGAAAATTCTCAGAAAATTCTCGGAAAATTCTCGGAAAATTCTCCGAACATTCTCGGAAAATTTTCGGAAAATTCTCGGAAAATTCTCGGAAAATTCTCGGAAAATTCTCGGAAAATTCTCAGAAAATTCTGGGAAAATTCTCAGAAAATTCTCGGAAAATTCTCGGAAAATTTTCGGAAAATTCTCGGAAAATTCTCGGAAAATTTTCGGAAAATTCTCGGAAAATTCTCGGAAAATTCTCGGAAAATTCTCGGAAAATTCTCGGAAAATTCTCGGAAAATTCTCGGAAAATTCTCGGAAAATTCTCGCAAAGTTCTCGGAAAATTCTCGGAAAATTCTCGGAAAATTCTCGGAAAATTCTCGGAAAATTCTCGGAAACTTCTCGGAAAATTCTCGGAAAATTCTCGCAAAGTTCTCGGAAAATTCTCGGAAAATTCTCGGAAAATTCTCGGAAAATTCTCGGAAAATTCTCGGAAAATTCTCGGAAAATTCTCGGAAAATTCTCGGAACATTCTCGGAAAATTCTCGGAAAATTCTCGGAAAATTCTCGGAAAATTCTCGGAAAATTCTCGGAAAATTCTCGGAAAATTTTCGGAAAATTCTCGGAAAATTCTCGCAAAGTTCTCGGAAAATTCTCGGAAAATTCTCGGAAAATTCTCGGAAAATTCTCGGAAAATTCTCGGAAAATTCTCGGAAAATTCTCGGAAAATTCTCGGAAAATTCTCGGAAAATTCTCGGAAATTTTCGGATAATTCTCGGAAAATTCTCGGAAAATTCTCGGAAAATTCTCGGAAAATTCTCGGAAAATTCTCGGAAAAAACTCGGAAAATTCTCGGAAAATTCTCGGAAAATTCTCGGAAAATTCTCGGAAAATTCTCGCAAAGTTCAGGAAAATTCTCGGAAAATTCTCGGAAAATTCTCCGAAAATTCTCGGAAAATTCTCGGAAAATTCTCGGAAAATTCTCGGAAAATTCTCGGAAAATTCTCAGAAAATTCTCGGAAAATTCTCGGAAAATTCTCGGAAAATTCTCGGAAAATTCTCGGAAAATTCTCGGAAAATTCTCGGAAAATTCTCGCAAAGTTCTCGGAAAATTCTCGGAAAATTCTCGGAAAATTCTCGGAAAATATTCGGAAAATTCTCGGAAAATTCTCGGAAAATTGTCGGAAAATTCTCGGAAAATTTTCGGAAAATTCTCGGAAAATTCTCGCAAAGTTCTCGGAAAATTCTCGGAAAATTCTCGGAAAATTCTCGGAAAATTCTCGGAAAATTCTCGGAAAATTCTCGGAAAATTCTCGGAAAATTCTCGGAAAATTCTCGGAAAATTCTCGGAAAATTCTCGGAAAATTCTCGGAAAATTCTCGGAAAATTCTCGGAAAATTCTCGGAAATTTTCGGATAATTCTCGGAAAATTCTCGGAAAATTCTCGGAAAATTCTCGGAAAATTCTCGGAAAATTCTCGGAAAATTCTCGGAAAATTCTCGGAAAATTCTCGGAAAATTCTCGGAAAATTCTCGGAAAATTCTCGCAAAGTTCTCGGAAAATTCTCGGAAATTCTCGGAAAATTCTCGGAAAATTCTCGGAAAATTCTCGGAAAATTCTCGGAAAATTCTCAGAAAATTCTCGGAAAATTGACAGAAAATTCTCGGAAAATTCTCGGAAAATTCTCGGAAAATTCTCGGAGAATTCTTGGAAAATTCTCGGAAAATTCTCCGGAAATTCTCGGAAAATTTTCGGAAAATTCTCGGAAAATTCTCGGAAAATTCTCGGAAAATTCTCGGAAAATTCTCGGAAAATTCTCGGAAAATTGACGGAAAATTCTCGGAAAATTCTCGGAAAATTCTCAGAAAATTCTCGGAAAATTCTCGGAAAATTCTCGGAAAATTCTCGGAAAATTCTCGGAAAATTCTCGGAAAATTCTCGGAAAATTCTCGGAGAATTCCCGGAAAATTCTCGGAAAATTTTCGGAAAATTCTCGGAAAATTCTCGGAAAATTGACGGAAAATTCTCGGAAAATTCTCAGAAAATTCTCGGAAAATTCTCGGAAAATTCTCGGAAAATTCTCGGAAAATTCTCGGAAAATTCTCGGAAAACTGACGGGAAATTCTCGGAAAATTTCGGAAAATTTCGGAAAATTCTCGGAAAAATCTCGGAAAATTCTCCGAAAATTCTCGGAAAATTCTCAGAAAATTCTCGGAAAATTCTCGGAAAATTCTCGGAAAATCTCGGAAAAATCTCGGAAAATTCTCGGAAAATCTCGGAAAATTCTCGGAAAATTCTCGGAAAATTCTCGGAAAATTCTCGGAAATTCTCGGAAAATTCTCGGAGAATTCTCGGAAAATTCTCGGAAAATTCTCAGAAAATCGTCGGAAAATTCTCGGAAAATTCTCGGAAAATTCTCGGAAAAATCTCAGAAAATTCTCGGAAAATTCTCGGAAAATTGACGGAAAATTCTCGGAAAATTCTCGGAAAATTCTCGGAAAATTCTCGGAAAATTGACGGAAAATTCTCGGAAAATTCTCGGAAAATTCTCGGAAAATTCTCGGAAAATTCTCGGAAAATTCTCGGAAAGTTCTCGGAAAATTCTCGGAAAATTCTCGGAAAATTCTCGGAAAATTCTCGGAAAATTCTCGGAAAATTCTCGGAAAATTCTCGGAAAATTCTCAGAAAATTCTCGGAAAATTCTCGGAAAATTCTTGGAAAATTCTCGGAAAATTCTCGGAAAATTCTCGGAAAATTCTCGGAAAATTCTCGGAAAATTCCCGGAAAATTCTCGGAAAATTCTCGGAAAATTTTCGGAAAATTCTAGGAAAATTCTCGGAAATTGACGGAAAATTCTCGGAAAATTCTCAGAAAATTCTCGGAAAATTCTCGGAAAATTCTCGGAAAATCTCGGAAAATTTTCGGAAAATTCTCGGAAAGTTCTCAGAAAATTCTCGGAAAATTCTCGGAAAACTGACGGAAAATTCTCGGAAAATTTCGGAAAATTCTCAGAAAATTCTCGGAAAATTCTCGGAAAATTCTCGGAAAATCTCGGAAAATTCTCGGAAAATTCTCGGAAAATTCTCAGAAATTTCTCGGAAAATTCTCGGAAAATTCTCGGAAAATTCTCGGAAAATTCTCGGAAAATTCTCGGAAAATTCTCAGAAAATTCTCGGAAAATTCTCGGAAAATTCTCGGAAAATTCTCGGAAAATTCTCGGAAAATTCTCGGAAAATTCTCGGAAAATTCTCGGAAAATTCTCGGAAAATTCTCGGAAAATTCTCGCAAAGTTCTCGGAAAATTCTCGGAAAATTCTCGGAAAATTCTCGGAAAATTCTCGGAAAATTCTCGGAAAATTCTCGGAAAATTCTCGGAAAATTCTCTGAAAATTTTCGGAAAATTCTCGGAAAATTCTCCCAAAGTTCTCGGAAAATTCTCGGAAAATTCTCGGAAAATTCTCGGAAAATTCTCGGAAAATTCTCGGAAAATTCTCGGAAAATTCTCGGAAAATTCTCGGAAAATTCTCCGAAAATTCTCCGAAAATTCCCGGAAAATTCTCGGAAAATTCTCGGAAAATTTTCGGAAAATTCTCGGAAAATTCTTCGAAAATTGACGGAAAATTCTCGGAAAATTCTCAGAAAATTCTCGGAAAATTCTCGGAAAATTCTCGGAAAATTCGCGGAAAATTTTCGGAAAATTCTCGGAAAATTCTCAGAAAATTCTCGGAAAATTCTCGGAAAATTCTCGGAAAATTCTCGGAAAATTCTCGGAAAATTCTCGGAAAATTCTCGGAAAATTCTCGGAAATTCTCGGATAATTCTCGGAAAATTCTCGGAAAATTCTTGGAAAATTCTCGGAAAATTCTCGGAAAATTCTCGGAAAATTCTCGGAAAATTCTCGGAAAATTCTCGGAAAATTCTCGGAAAATTTTCGGAAAATTCTCGGAAAATTCTCGCAAAGTTCTCGGAAAATTCTCGGAAAATTCTCGGAAAATTCTCGGAAAATTCTCGGAAAATTCTCGGAAAATTCTCGGAAAAATCTCGGAAAATTCTCGGAAAATTCTCGGAAAATTCTCGGAAAATTCTCCGAAAATTCTCGGAAAATTCCCGGAAAATTCTCGGAAAATTCTCGGAAAATTTTCGGAAAATTCTCGGAAAATTCTTCGAAAATTGACGGAAAATTCTCGGAAAATTCTCAGAAAATTCTCGGAAAATTCTCGGAAAATTCTCGGAAAATTCTCGGAAAATTTTCGGAAAATTCTCGGAAAATTCTCAGAAAATTCTCGGAAAATTCTCGGAAAATTCTCGGAAAATTCTCGGAAAATTCTCGGAAAATTCTCGGAAAATTCTCGGAAAATTCTCGGAAATTCTCGGATAATTCTCGGAAAATTCTCGGAAAATTCTTGGAAAATTCTCGGAAATTCTCGGAAAATTCTCGGAAAATTCTCGGAAAATTCTCGGAAAATTCTCGGAAAATTTTCGGAAAATTCTCGGAAAATTCTTCGAAAATTCTCGGAAAATTCTCGGAAAATTCTCGGAAAATTCTCAGAAAATTCTCGGAAAATTCTCGGAAAATTCTCGGAAAATTCTCGGAAAATTCTCGGAAAATTCTCGGAAAATTCTCGGAAAATTCTCGGAAAATTCTCGGAAAATTCTCGGAAAATCTCGGAAAATTCTCGCAAAGTTCTCGGAAAATTCTCGGAAAATTCTCGGAAAATTCTCGGAAAATTCTCGGAAAATTCTCGGAAAATTCTCGGAAAATTCTCGGAAAATTCTCCGAAAATTCTCGGAAAATTCTCGGAAAATTCTCGCAAAGTTCTCGGAAAATTCTCGGAAAATTCTCGGAAAATTCTCGGAAAATTCTCGGAAAATTCTCGGAAAATTTTCGGAAATTTCTCGGAAAATTCTCGGAAAATTCTCGGAAAATTCTCGGAAAATTCTCGGAAAATTCTCAGAAAATTCTCGGAAAATTCTCGGAAAATTCTCGGAAAATTCTCGGAAAATTCTCGGAAAATTCTCGGAAAATTCTCGGAAAATTCTCGGAAAATTCTCGGAAAATTCTCGGAAAATTCTCGGAAAATTCTCGGAAAATTCTCGCAAAGTTCTCGGAAAATTCTCGGAAAATTCTCGGAAAATTCTCGGAAAATTCTCGGAAAATTCTCGGAAAATTCTCGGAATATTCTCTGAAAATTTTCGGAAAATTCTCGGAAAATTCTCGGAAAATTCTCGGAAAATTCTCGGAAAATTCTCGGAAAATTCTCGGAAAATTCTCGGAAAATTCTCCGAAAATTCTCGGAAAATTCTCGGAAAATTCTCGCAAAGTTCTCGGAAAATTCTCGGAAAATTCTCGGAAAATTCTCGGAAAATTCTCGGAAAATTCTCGGAAAATTTTCGGAAATTTCTCGGAAAATTCTCGGAAAATTCTCGGAAAATTCTCGGAAAATTCTCGGAAAATTCTCAGAAAATTCTCGGAAAATTCTCGGAAAATTCTCGGAAAATTCTCGGAAAATTCTCGGAAAATTCTCGGAAAATTCTCGGAAAATTCTCGGAAAATTCTCGGAAAATTCTCGGAAAATTCTCGGAAAATTCTCGGAAAATTCTCGCAAAGTTCTCGGAAAATTCTCGGAAAATTCTCGGAAAATTCTCGGAAAATTCTCGGAAAATTCTCGGAAAATTCTCGGAATATTCTCTGAAAATTTTCGGAAAATTCTCGGAAAATTCTCGGAAAATTCTCGGAAAATTCTCCGAAAATTCTCGGAAAATTCTCGGAAAATTCTCGCAAAGTTCTCGGAAAATTCTCGGAAAATTCTCGGAAAATTCTCGGAAAATTCTCGGAAAATTCTCGGAAAATTTTCGGAAATTTCTCGGAAAATTCTCGGAAAATTCTCGGAAAATTCTCGGAAAATTCTCGGAAAATTCTCAGAAAATTCTCGGAAAGTTCTCGGAAAATTCTCGGAAAATTCTCGGAAAATTCTCGGAAAATTCTCGGAAAATTCTCGGAAAATTCTCGGAAAATTCTCGGAAAATTCTCGGAAAATTCTTGGAAAATTCTCGGAAAATTCTCGGAAAATTTTCGGAAAATTCTCGGAAAATTCTCGGAAAATTCTCGGAAAATTCTCGGAAAATTCTCGGAAAATTCTCAGAAAATTCTCGGAAAATTCTCGGAAAATTCTCGGAAAATTCTCGGAAAATTCTCGGAAAATTCTCGGAAAATTCTCGGAAATTTTCGGATAATTCTCGGAAAATTCTCGGAAAATTCTCGGAAAATTCTCCGAAAATTCTCGGAAAATTCTCGGAAAATTCTCGGAAAATTCTCGGAAAATTCTCAGAAAATTCTCGGAAAATTGACGGAAAATTCTCGGAAAATTCTCGGAAAATTCTCGGAAAATTCTCGGAAAATTCTCGGAAAATTCTCGCAAAGTTCTCGGAAAATTCTCGGAAAATTCTCGGAAAATTCTCGGAAAATTCTCGGAAAATTCTCGGAAAATTCTCGGAAAAATCTCGGAAAATTCTCGGAAAATTCTCGGAAAATTCTCGGAAAATTCTCCGAAAATTCTCGGAAAATTCCCGGAAAATTCTCGGAAAATTCTCGGAAAATTTTCGGAAAATTCTCGGAAAATTCTTCGAAAATTGACGGAAAATTCTCGGAAAATTCTCAGAAAATTCTCGGAAAATTCTCGGAAAATTCTCGGAAAATTCTCGGAAAATTTTCGGAAAATTCTCGGAAAATTCTCAGAAAATTCTCGGAAAATTCTCGGAAAATTCTCGGAAAATTCTCGGAAAATTCTCGGAAAATTCTCGGAAAATTCTCGGAAAATTCTCGGAAATTCTCGGATAATTCTCGGAAAATTCTCGGAAAATTCTTGGAAAATTCTCGGAAATTCTCGGAAAATTCTCGGAAAATTCTCGGAAAATTCTCGGAAAATTCTCGGAAAATTTTCGGAAAATTCTCGGAAAATTCTTCGAAAATTCTCGGAAAAT
The DNA here is from genome assembly GCA_964036045.1 of Eutreptiella sp. 'Long Island Sound 2002'. NCBI lineage: Eukaryota > Euglenozoa > Euglenophyceae > Eutreptiales > Eutreptiaceae > Eutreptiella > Eutreptiella sp. 'Long Island Sound 2002'. The sequence continues at coordinate 70,028 of CAXIWF010000475.1, read as the reverse complement.
TATCGGAAAATTCTCGGAAAATTCTCAGAAAATTCTCGGAAAATTCTCGGAAAATTCTCGGAAAATTCTCGGAAAATTCTCGGAAAATTCTCGGAAAATTCTCGGAAAATTCTCGGAAAATTCTCGGAAAATTCTCGGAAAATCTCGGAAAATTCTCGCAAAGTTCTCGGAAAATTCTCGGAAAATTCTCGGAAAATTCTCGGAAAATTCTCGGAAAATTCTCGGAAAATTCTCGGAAAATTCTCGGAAAATTCTCCGAAAATTCTCGGAAAATTCTCGGAAAATTCTCGCAAAGTTCTCGGAAAATTCTCGGAAAATTCTCGGAAAATTCTCGGAAAATTCTCGGAAAATTCTCGGAAAATTTTCGGAAATTTCTCGGAAAATTCTCGGAAAATTCTCGGAAAATTCTCGGAAAATTCTCGGAAAATTCTCAGAAAATTCTCGGAAAATTCTCGGAAAATTCTCGGAAAATTCTCGGAAAATTCTCGGAAAATTCTCGGAAAATTCTCGGAAAATTCTCGGAAAATTCTCGGAAAATTCTCGGAAAATTCTCGGAAAATTCTCGGAAAATTCTCGCAAAGTTCTCGGAAAATTCTCGGAAAATTCTCGGAAAATTCTCGGAAAATTCTCGGAAAATTCTCGGAAAATTCTCGGAAAATTCTCTGAAAATTTTCGGAAAATTCTCGGAAAATTCTCCCAAAGTTCTCGGAAAATTCTCGGAAAATTCTCGGAAAATTCTCGGAAAATTCTCGGAAAATTCTCGGAAAATTCTCGGAAAATTCTCGGAAAATTCTCGGAAAATTCTTGGAAAATTCTCGGAAAATTCTCGGAAAATTTTCGGAAAATTCTCGGAAAATTCTCGGAAAATTCTCGGAAAATTCTCGGAAAATTCTCGGAAAATTCTCAGAAAATTCTCGGAAAATTCTCGGAAAATTCTCGGAAAATTCTCGGAAAATTCTCGGAAAATTCTCGGAAAATTCTCGGAAATTTTCGGATAATTCTCGGAAAATTCTCGGAAAATTCTCGGAAAATTCTCCGAAAATTCTCGGAAAATTCTCGGAAAATTCTCGGAAAATTCTCGGAAAATTCTCGGAAAATTCTCAGAAAATTCTCGGAAAATTCTCGGAAAATTCTCGGAAAATTCTCGGAAAATTCTCGGAAAATTCTTGGAAAATTCTCAGAAAATTCTCGGAAAATTCTCGGAAAATTCTCGGAAAATTTTTAGAAAATTCTCGGAAAATTCTCGGAAAGTTCTCGGAAAATTGACGGAAAATTCTCGGAAAATTCTCGGAAAATTCTCGGAAAATTCTCGGAAAATTCTCAGAAAATTCTCAGAAAATTCTCGGAAAATTCTCGGAAAATTCTCGGAAAATTCTCGGAAAATTGACGGAAAATTCTCGGAAAATTCTCGGAAAATTCTCGGAAAATTCTCGGAAAATTCTCGGAAAATTCTCGGAAAATTCTCGGAAAATTCTCGGAAAATTCTCGGAAAATTCTCGGAAAATTGACGGAAAATTCTCGGAAAATTCTCGGAAAATTCTCAGAAAATTCTCGGAAAATTCTCGGAAAATTCTCGGAAAATTCTCGGAAAATTCTCGGAAAATTTTCGGAAAATTCTCGGAAAATTTTCGAAAATTCTCGGAAAATTCTCGGAAAATTCTCGGAAAATTCTCAGAAAATTCCCGGAAAATTCTCGGAAAATTCTCGGAAAATTCTCGGAAAATTCTCGGAAAATTCTCGGAAAATTCTCGGAAAATTCTCGGAAAATTCTCGGAAAATTCTCGGAAAATTCTCGGAAAATTCTCGCAAAGTTCTCGGAAAATTCTCGGAAAATTCTCGGAAAATTCTCGGAAAATGCTCGGAAAATTCTCGGAAAATTCTCGGAAAATTCTCGGAAAATTCTCGGAAAATTCTCGGAAAATTCTCGGAAAATTCTCGGAAAATTCTCGGAAAATTCTCGGAAAATTTTCGGAAAATTCTCGGAAAATTCTCGGAAAATTCTCGGAAAATTCTCGGAAAATTCTCGGAAAATTCTCAGAAAATTCTCGGAAAATTCTCGGAAAATTCTCGGAAAATTCTCGGAAAATTCTCGGAAAATTCTCGGAAATTTTCGGATAATTCTCGGAAAATTCTCGGAAAATCTCGGAAAATTCTCGGAAAATTCTCGGAAAATTCTCGGAAAATTCTCGGAAAATTCTCGCAAAGTTCTCGGAAAATTCTCGGAAAATTCTCGGAAAATTCTCGGAAAATTCTCGGAAAATTCTCGGAAAATTCTCGGAAAATTCTCGGAAAATTCTCGGAAAATTCTCGGAAATTTTCGGATAATTCTCGGAAAATTCTCGGAAAATTCTCGGAAAATTCTCGGAAAATTCTCGGAAAATTCTCGGAAAATTCTCGGAAAATTCTCGGAAAATTCTCGGAAAATTCTCGGAAAATTCTCGGAAAATTCTCGCAAAGTTCTCGGAAAATTCTCGGAAAATTCTCGGAAAATTCTCCGAAAATTCTCGGAAAATTCTCGGAAAATTCTCGGAAAATTCTCGGAAAATTCTCGGAAAATTCTCAGAAAATTCTCGGAAAATTCTCGTAAAATTCTCGGAAAACTCTCGGAAAATTCTCGGAAAATTCTCGGAAAATTCTCGGAAAATTCTCGGAAAATTCTCGCAAAGTTCTCGGAAAATTCTCGGAAAATTCTCGGAAAATTCTCGGAAAATTCTCGGAAAATTCTCGGAAAATTCTCGGAAAATTGTCGGAAAATTCTCGGAAAATTTTCGGAAAATTCTCGGAAAATTCTCGCAAAGTTCTCGGAAAATTCTCGGAAAATTCTCGGAAAATTCTCGGAAAATTCTCGGAAAATTCTCGGAAAATTCTCGGAAAATTCTCGGAAAATTCTCGGAAAATTCTCGGAAAATTCTCGGAAAATTCTCGGACAATTCTCGGAAAATTCTCGGAAATTTTCGGATAATTCTCGGAAAATTCTCGGAAAATTCTCGGAAAATTCTCGGAAAATTCTCGGAAAATTCTCGGAAAATTCTCGGAAAATTCTCGGAAAATTCTCGGAAAATTCTCGGAAAATTCTCGGAAAATTCTCGCAAAGTTCTCGGAAAATTCTCGGAAAATTCTCGGAAAATTCTCGGAAAAATCTCGGAAAATTCTCGGAAAATTCTCGGAAAATTCTCGGAAAATTCTCGGAAAATTCTCAGAAAATTCTCGGAAAATTCTCGGAAATTCTCGGAAAATTCTCGGAAAATTCTCGGAAAATTCTCGGAAAACTCTCGGAAAATTCTCGGAAAATTCTCGGAAAATTCTCGGAAAATTCTCGGAAAATTCTCGCAAAGTTCTCGGAAAATTCTCGGAAAATTCTCGGAAAATTCTCGGAAAATTCTCGGAAAATTCTCGGAAAATTCTCGGAAAATTGTCGGAAAATTCTCGGAAAATTTTCGGAAAATTCTCGGAAAATTCTCGCAAAGTTCTCGGAAAATTCTCGGAAAATTCTCGGAAAATTCTCGGAAAATTCTCGGAAAATTCTCGGAAAATTCTCGGAAAATTCTCGGAAAATTCTCGGAAAATTCTCGGAAAATTCTCGGAAAATTCTCGGACAATTCTCGGAAAATTCTCGGAAATTTTCGGATAATTCTCGGAAAATTCTCGGAAAATTCTCGGAAAATTCTCGGAAAATTCTCGGAAAATTCTCGGAAAATTCTCGGAAAATTCTCGGAAAATTCTCGGAAAATTCTCGGAAAATTCTCGCAAAGTTCTCGGAAAATTCTCGGAAAATTCTCGGAAAATTCTCGGAAAAATCTCGGAAAATTCTCGGAAAATTCTCGGAAAATTCTCGGAAAATTCTCGGAAAATTCTCAGAAAATTCTCGGAAAATTCTCGGAAATTCTCGGAAAATTCTCGGAAAATTCTCGGAAAATTCTCGGAAAATTCTCAGAAAATCGTCGGAAAATTCTCGGAAAATTCTCGGAAAATTCTCAGAAAAATCTCGGAAAATTCTCGGAAAATTCTCGGAAAATTGACGGAAAATTCTCGGAAAATTCTCGGAAAATTCTCGGAAAATTCTCGGAAAATTGACGGAAAATTCTCGGAAAATTCTCGGAAAATTCTCGGAAAATTCTCGGAAAATTCTCGGAAAGTTCTCGGAAAATTCTCGGAAAATTCTCGGAAAATTCTCGGAAAATTCTCGAAAAATTCTCGGAAAATTCTCGGAAAATTCTCGGAAAATTCTCAGAAAATTCTCGGAAAATTCTCGGAAAATTCTTGGAAAATTCTCGGAAAATTCTCGGAAAATTCTCGGAAAATTCTCGGAAAATTCTCGGAAAATTCCCGGAAAATTCTCGGAAAATTCTCGGAAAATTTTCGGAAAATTCTAGGAAAATTCTCGGAAAATTGACGGAAAATTCTCGGAAAATTCTCAGAAAATTCTCGGAAAATTCTCGGAAAATTCTCGGAAAATCTCGGAAAATTTTCGGAAAATTCTCGGAAAGTTCTCAGAAAATTCTCGGAAAATTCTCGGAAAACTGACGGAAAATTCTCGGAAAATTTCGGAAAATTCTCAGAAAATTCTCGGAAAATTCTCGGAAAATTCTCGGAAAATCTCGGAAAATTCTCGGAAAATTCTCGGAAAATTCTCAGAAATTTCTCGGAAAATTCTCGGAAAATTCTCGGAAAATTCTCGGAAAATTCTCGGAAAATTCTCGGAAAATTCTCAGAAAATTCTCGGAAAATTCTCGGAAAATTCTCGGAAAATTCTCGGAAAATTCTCGGAAAATTCTCGGAAAATTCTCGGAAAATTCTCGGAAAATTCTCGGAAAATTCTCGCAAAGTTCTCGGAAAATTCTCGGAAAATTCTCGGAAAATTCTCGGAAAATTCTCGGAAAATTCTCGGAAAATTCTCGGAAAATTCTCTGAAAATTTTCGGAAAATTCTCGGAAAATTCTCCCAAAGTTCTCGGAAATTTCTCGGAAAATTCTCGGAAAGTTCTCGGAAAATTCTCGGAAAATTCTCGGAAAATTCTCGGAAAATTCTCGGAAAATTCTCGGAAAATTCTCGGAAAAATCTCGGAAAATTCTCGGAAAATTCTCGGAAAATTCTCGGAAAATTCTCCGAAAATTCTCGGAAAATTCCCGGAAAATTCTCGGAAAATTCTCGGAAAATTTTCGGAAAATTCTCGGAAAATTCTTCGAAAATTGACGGAAAATTCTCGGAAAATTCTCAGAAAATTCTCGGAAAATTCTCGGAAAATTCTCGGAAAATTCTCGGAAAATTTTCGGAAAATTCTCGGAAAATTCTCAGAAAATTCTCGGAAAATTCTCGGAAAATTCTCGGAAAATTCTCGGAAAATTCTCGGAAAATTCTCGGAAAATTCTCGGAAAATTCTCGGAAATTCTCGGATAATTCTCGGAAAATTCTCGGAAAATTCTTGGAAAATTCTCGGAAATTCTCGGAAAATTCTCGGAAAATTCTCGGAAAATTCTCGGAAAATTCTCGGAAAATTTTCGGAAAATTCTCGGAAAATTCTTCGAAAATTCTCGGAAAATTCTCGGAAAATTCTCGGAAAATTCTCAGAAAATTCTCGGAAAATTCTCGGAAAATTCTCGGAAAATTCTCGGAAAATTCTCGGAAAATTCTCGGAAAATTCTCGGAAAATTCTCGGAAAATTCTCGGAAAATTCTCGGAAAATCTCGGAAAATTCTCGCAAAGTTCTCGGAAAATTCTCGGAAAATTCTCGGAAAATTCTCGGAAAATTCTCGGAAAATTCTCGGAAAATTCTCGGAAAATTCTCCGAAAATTCTCGGAAAATTCTCGGAAAATTCTCGCAAAGTTCTCGGAAAATTCTCGGAAAATTCTCGGAAAATTCTCGGAAAATTCTCGGAAAATTCTCGGAAAATTTTCGGAAATTTCTCGGAAAATTCTCGGAAAATTCTCGGAAAATTCTCGGAAAATTCTCGGAAAATTCTCAGAAAATTCTCGGAAAATTCTCGGAAAATTCTCGGAAAATTCTCGGAAAATTCTCGGAAAATTCTCGGAAAATTCTCGGAAAATTCTCGGAAAATTCTCGGAAAATTCTCGGAAAATTCTCGGAAAATTCTCGGAAAATTCTCGCAAAGTTCTCGGAAAATTCTCGGAAAATTCTCGGAAAATTCTCGGAAAATTCTCGGAAAATTCTCGGAAAATTCTCGGAAAATTCTCGGAAAATTCTCTGAAAATTTTCGGAAAATTCTCGGAAAATTCTCCCAAAGTTCTCGGAAAATTCTCGGAAAATTCTCGGAAAATTCTCGGAAAATTCTCGGAAAATTCTCGGAAAATTCTCGGAAAATTCTCGGAAAATTCTCGGAAAATTCTTGGAAAATTCTCGGAAAATTCTCGGAAAATTTTCGGAAAATTCTCGGAAAATTCTCGGAAAATTCTCGGAAAATTCTCGGAAAATTCTCGGAAAATTCTCAGAAAATTCTCGGAAAATTCTCGGAAAATTCTCGGAAAATTCTCGGAAAATTCTCGGAAAATTCTCGGAAAATTCTCGGAAATTTTCGGATAATTCTCGGAAAATTCTCGGAAAATTCTCGGAAAATTCTCCGAAAATTCTCGAAAAAATTCTCGGAAAATTCTCGGAAAATTCTCGGAAAATTCTCGGAAAATTCTCAGAAAATTCTCGGAAAATTGACGGAAAATTCTCGGAAAATTCTCGGAAAATTCTCGGAAAATTCTCGGAAAATTCTTGGAAAATTCTCGGAAAATTCTCGGAAAGTTCTCGGAAAATTCTCAGAAAATTCTCGGAAAATTCTCGGAAAATTCTCGGAAAATTCTCGGAAAATTCTCGGAAAATTCTCGGAAAATTCTTGGAAAATTCTCAGAAAATTCTCGGAAAATTCTCGGAAAATTCTCGGAAAATTTTTAGAAAATTCTCGGAAAATTCTCGGAAAGTTCTCGGAAAATTGACGGAAAATTCTCGGAAAATTCTCGGAAAATTCTCGGAAAATTCTCGGAAAATTCTCAGAAAATACTCAGAAAATTCTCGGAAAATTCTCGGAAAATTCTCGGAAAATTCTCGGAAAATTGACGGAAAATTCTCGGAAAATTCTCGGAAAATTCTCGGAAAATTCTCGGAAAATTCTCGGAAAATTCTCGGAAAATTCTCGGAAAATTCTCGGAAAATTCTCGGAAAATTCTCGGAAAATTGACGGAAAATTCTCGGAAAATTCTCGGAAAATTCTCAGAAAATTCTCGGAAAATTCTCGGAAAATTCTCGGAAAATTCTCGGAAAATTCTCGGAAAATTTTCGGAAAATTCTCGGAAAATTCTTCGAAAATTCTCGGAAAATTCTCGGAAAATTCTCGGAAAATTCTCAGAAAATTCCCGGAAAATTCTCGGAAAATTCTCGGAAAATTCTCGGAAAATTCTCGGAAAATTCTCGGAAAATTCTCGGAAAATTCTCGGAAAATTCTCGGAAAATTCTCGGAGATTCTCGGAAAATTCTCGCAAAGTTCTCGGAAAATTCTCGGAAAATTCTCGGAAAATTCTCGGAAAATGCTCGGAAAATTCTCGGAAAATTCTCGGAAAATTCTCGGAAAATTCTCGGAAAATTCTCGGAAAATTCTCGGAAAATTCTCGGAAAATTCTCGGAAAATTCTCGGAAAATTTTCGGAAAATTCTCGGAAAATTCTCGGAAAATTCTCGGAAAATTCTCGGAAAATTCTCGGAAAATTCTCAGAAAATTCTCGGAAAATTCTCGGAAAATTCTCGGAAAATTCTCGGAAAATTCTCGGAAAATTCTCGGAAAATTCTCGGAAATTTTCGGATAATTCTCGGAAAATTCTCGGAAAATCTCGGAAAATTCTCGGAAAATTCTCGGAAAATTCTCGGAAAATTCTCGGAAAATTCTCGCAAAGTTCTCGGAAAATTCTCGGAAAATTCTCGGAAAATTCTCGGAAAATTCTCGGAAAATTCTCGGAAAATTCTCGGAAAATTCTCGGAAAATTCTCGGAAAATTCTCGGAAAATTCTCGGAAATTTTCGGATAATTCTCGGAAAATTCTCGGAAAATTCTCGGAAAATTCTCGGAAAATTCTCGGAAAATTCTCGGAAAATTCTCGGAAAATTCTCGGAAAATTCTCGGAAAATTCTCGGAAAATTCTCGGAAAATTCTCGCAAAGTTCTCGGAAAATTCTCGGAAAATTCTCGGAAAATTCTCCGAAAATTCTCGGAAAATTCTCGGAAAATTCTCGGAAAATTCTCGGAAAATTCTCGGAAAATTCTCAGAAAATTCTCGGAAAATTCTCGGAAAATTCTCGGAAAATTCTCGGAAAATTCTCGGAAAATTCTCGGAAAATTCTCGGAAAATTCTCGGAAAATTCTCGCAAAGTTCTCGGAAAATTCTCGGAAAATTCTCGGAAAATTCTTGGAAAATTCTCGGAAAATTCTCGGAAAATTCTCGGAAAATTGTCGGAAAATTCTCGGAAAATTTTCGGAAAATTCTCGGAAAATTCTCGCAAAGTTCTCGGAAAATTCTCGGAAAATTCTCGGAAAATTCTCGGAAAATTCTCGGAAAATTCTCGGAAAATTCTCGGAAAATTCTCGGAAAATTCTCGGAAAATTCTCGGAAAATTCTCGGAAAATTCTCGGAAAATTCTCGGAAAATTCTCGGAAAATTCTCGGAAATTTTCGGATAATTCTCGGAAAATTCTCGGAAAATTCTCGGAAAATTCTCGGAAAATTCTCGGAAAATTCTCGGAAAATTCTCGGAAAATTCTCGGAAAATTCTCGGAAAATTCTCGGAAAATTCTCGGAAAATTCTCGCAAAGTTCTCGGAAAATTCTCGGAAAATTCTCGGAAAATTCTCGGAAAAATCTCGGAAAATTCTCGGAAAATTCTCGGAAAATTCTCGGAAAATTCTCGGAAAATTCTCAGAAAATTCTCGGAAAATTGACAGAAAATTCTCGGAAAATTCTCGGAAAATTCTCGGAAAATTCTCGGAAAATTCTCGGAAAATTCTCGGAAAATTCTCCGGAAATTCTCGGAAAATTTTCGGAAAATTCTCGGAAAATTCTCGGAAAATTCTCGGAAAATTCTCGGAAAATTCTCGGAAAATTCTCGGAAAATTGACGGAAAATTCTCGGAAAATTCTCGGAAAATTCTCAGAAAATTCTCCGAAAATTCTCGGAAAATTCTCGGAAAATTCTCGGAAAATTCTCGGAAAATTCTCGGAAAATTCTCGGAAAATTCTCGGAGAATTCCCGGAAAATTCTCGGAAAATTCTCGGAAAATTTTCCGAAAATTCTCGGAAAATTCTCGGAAAATTGACGGAAAATTCTCGGAAAATTCTCAGAAAATTCTCGGAAAATTATTGGAAAATTCTCGGAAAATTCTCGGAAAATTTTCGGAAAATTCTCGGAAAATTCTCAGAAAATTCTCGGAAAATTCTCGGAAAATTCTCGGAAAATTCTCGGAAAATTGTCGGAAAATTCTCGGAAAATTTTCGGAAAATTCTCGGAAAATTCTCGCAAAGTTCTCGGAAAATTCTCGGAAAATTCTCGGAAAATTCTCGGAAAATTCTCGGAAAATTCTCGGAAAATTCTCGGAAAATTCTCGGAAAATTCTCGGAAAATTCTCGGAAAATTCTCGGAAAATTCTCGGAAAATTCTCGGAAAATTCTCGGAAAATTCTCGGAAATTTTCGGATAATTCTCGGAAAATTCTCGGAAAATTCTCGGAAAATTCTCGGAAAATTCTCGGAAAATTCTCGGAAAATTCTCGGAAAATTCTCGGAAAATTCTCGGAAAATTCTCGGAAAATTCTCGGAAAATTCTCGCAAAGTTCTCGGAAAATTCTCGGAAAATTCTCGGAAAATTCTCGGAAAAATCTCGGAAAATTCTCGGAAAATTCTCGGAAAATTCTCGGAAAATTCTCGGAAAATTCTCAGAAAATTCTCGGAAAATTGACAGAAAATTCTCGGAAAATTCTCGGAAAATTCTCGGAAAATTCTCGGAAAATTCTCGGAAAATTCTCGGAAAATTCTCCGGAAATTCTCGGAAAATTTTCGGAAAATTCTCGGAAAATTCTCGGAAAATTCTCGGAAAATTCTCGGAAAATTCTCGGAAAATTCTCGGAAAATTGACGGAAAATTCTCGGAAAATTCTCGGAAAATTCTCAGAAAATTCTCCGAAAATTCTCGGAAAATTCTCGGAAAATTCTCGGAAAATTCTCGGAAAATTCTCGGAAAATTCTCGGAAAATTCTCGGAGAATTCCCGGAAAATTCTCGGAAAATTCTCGGAAAATTTTCCGAAAATTCTCGGAAAATTCTCGGAAAATTGACGGAAAATTCTCGGAAAATTCTCAGAAAATTCTCGGAAAATTATTGGAAAATTCTCGGAAAATTCTCGGAAAATTTTCGGAAAATTCTCGGAAAATTCTCAGAAAATTCTCGGAAAATTCTCGGAAAACTGACGGGAAATTCTCGGAAAATTTCGGAAAATTTCGGAAAATTCTCGGAAAAATCTCGGAAAATTCTCCGAAAATTCTCGGAAAATTCTCAGAAAATTCTCGGAAAATTCTCGGAAAATTCTCGGAAAATCCCGGAAAAATCTCGGAAAATTCTCGGAAAATTCTCGGAAAATTCTCGGAAAATTCTCGGAAAATTCTCGGAAAATTCTCGGAAAATTCTCGGAAAATTCTCAGAAAATTCTCGGAAAATTCTCGGAAATTCTCGGAAAATTCTCGGAAAATTCTCGGAAAATTCTCGGAAAATTCTCAGAAAATCGTCGGGAAATTCTCGGAAAATTCTCGGAAAATTCTCGGAAAAATCTCGGAAAATTCTCGGAAAATTCTCGGAAAATTGACGGAAAATTCTCGGAAAATTCTCGGAAAATTCTCGGAAAATTCTCGGAAAATTGACGGAAACTTCTCGGAAAATTCTCGGAAAATTCTCGGAAAATTCTCGGAAAATTCTCGGAAAATTCTCGGAAAGTTCTCGGAAAATTCTCGGAAAATTCTCGGAAAATTCTCGGAAAATTCTCGGAAAATTCTCGGAAAATTCTCGGAAAATTCTCGGAAAATTCTCAGAAAATTCTCGGAAAATTCTCGGAAAATTCTTGGAAAATTCTCGGAAAATTCTCGGAAAATTCTCGGAAAATTCTCGGAAAATTCTCGGAAAATTCCCGGAAAATTCTCGGAAAATTCTCGGAAAATTTTCGGAAAATTCTAGGAAAATTCTCGGAAAATTGACGGAAAATTCTCGGAAAATTCTCAGAAAATTCTCGGAAAATTCTCGGAAAATTCTCGGAAAATCTCGGAAAATTTTCGGAAAATTCTCGGAAAGTTCTCAGAAAATTCTCGGAAAATTCTCGGAAAACTGACGGAAAATTCTCGGAAAATTTCGGAAAATTCTCAGAAAATTCTCGGAAAATTCTCGGAAAATTCTCGGAAAATCTCGGAAAATTCTCGGAAAATTCTCGGAAAATTCTCAGAAATTTCTCGGAAAATTCTCGGAAAATTCTCGGAAAATTCTCGGAAAATTCTCAGAAAATTCTCGGAAAATTCTCGGAAAATTCTCGGAACATTCTCGGAAAATTTTCGGAAAATTCTCGGAAAATTCTCGGAAAATTCTCGGAAAATTCTCGGAAAATTCTCAGAAAATTCTGGGAAAATTTCCGGAAAATTCTCGGAAAATTCTCGGAAAATTTTCGGAAAATTCTCGGAAAATTCTCGGAAAATTTTCGGAAAATTCTCGGAAAATTCTCGGAAAATTCTCGGAAAATTCTCGGAAAATTCTCGGAAAATTCTCAGAAAATTCTCGGAAAAATTCTCGGAAAATTCTCGGAAAATTCTCGGAAAATTCTCGGAAAATTCTCGGAAAATTCTCGGAAAATTCTCGGAAAATTCTCGGAAAATTCTCGGAAAATTCTCGCAAAGTTCTCGGAAAATTCTCGGAAAATTCTCGGAAAATTCTCGGAAAATTCTCGGAAAATTCTCGGAAAATTCTCGGAAAATTCTCGGAAAATTCTCGGAAAATTCTCGGAAAATTCTCGGAAAATTCTCGGAAAATTCTCGGAAAATTCTCGGAAAATTCTCGGAAAATTCTCGGAAAATTTTCGGAAAATTCTCGGAAAATTCTCGCAAAGTTCTCGGAAAATTCTCGGAAAATTCTCGGAAAATTCTCGGAAAATTCTCGGAAAATTCTCGGAAAATTCTCGGAAAATTCTCGGAAAATTCTCGGAAAATTCTCGGAAAATTCTCGGAAAATTCTCGGAAAATTCTCGGAAAATTCTCGGAAAATTCTCGGAAATTTTCGGATAATTCTCGGAAAATTCTCGGAAAATTCTCGGAAAATTCTCGGAAAATTCTCGGAAAATTCTCGGAAAATTCTCGGAAAATTCTCGGAAAATTCTCGGAAAATTCTCGGAAAATTCTCGGAAAATTCTCGCAAAGTTCTCGGAAAATTCTCGGAAAATTCTCGGAAAATTCTCCGAAAATTCTCGGAAAATTCTCGGAAAATTCTCGGAAAATTCTCGGAAAATTCTCGGAAAATTCTCAGAAAATTCTCGGAAAATTCTCGGAAAATTCTCGGAAAATTCTCGGAAAATTCTCGGAAAATTCTCGGAAAATTCTCGGAAAATTCTCGGAAAATTCTCGCAAAGTTCTCGGAAAATTCTCGGAAAATTCTCGGAAAATTCTCGGAAAATTGTCGGAAAATTCTCGGAAAATTTTCGGAAAATTCTCGGAAAATTCTCGCAAAGTTCTCGGAAAATTCTCGGAAAATTCTCGGAAAATTCTCGGAAAATTCTCGGAAAATTCTCGGAAAATTCTCGGAAAATTCTCGGAAAATTCTCGGAAAATTCTCGGAAAATTCTCGGAAAATTCTCGGAAAATTCTCGGAAAATTCTCGGAAAATTCTCGGAAATTTTCGGAAAATTCTCGGAAAATTCTCGGAAAATTCTCGGAAAATTCTCGGAAAATTCTCGGAAAATTCTCGGAAAATTCTCGGAAAATTCTCGGAAAATACTCGGAAAATTCTCGGAAAATTCTCGGAAAATTCTCGCAAAGTTCTCGGAAAATTCTCGGAAAATTCTCGGAAAATTCTCGGAAAATTCTCGGAAAATTCTCGGAAAATTCTCGGAAAATTCTCGGAAAATTCTCGGAAAATTCTCAGAAAATTCTCGGAAAATTGACAGAAAATTCTCGGAAAATTCTCGGAAAATTCTCGGAGAATTCTTGGAAAATTCTCGGAAAATTTACCGGAAATTCTCGGAAAATTTTCGGAAAATTCACGGAAAATTCTCGGAAAATTCTCGGAAAATTCTCGGAAAATTCTCGGAAAATTCTCGGAAAATTGACGGAAAATTCTCGGAAAATTCTCGGAAAATTCTCAGAAAATTCTCGGAAAATTCTCGGAAAATTCTCGGAAAATTCTCGGAAAATTCTCGGAAAATTCTCGGAAAATTCTCGGAAAATTCTCGGAGAATTCCCGGAAAATTCTCGGAAAATTCTCGGAAAATTTTCGGAAAATTCTCGGAAAATTCTCGGAAAATTGACGGAAAATTCTCGGAAAATTCTCAGAAAATTCTCGGAAAATTCTCGGAAAATTCTCGGAAAATTCTCGGAAAATTTTCGGAAAATTCTCGGAAAATTCTCAGAAAATTCTCGGAAAATTCTCGGAAAACTGACGGGAAATTCTCGGAAAATTTCGGAAAATTTCGGAAAATTCTCGGAAAAATCTCGGAAAATTCTCCGAAAATTCTCGGAAAATTCTCAGAAAATTCTCGGAAAATTCTCGGAAAATTCTCGGAAAATCTCGGAAAAATCTCGGAAAATTCTCGGAAAATTCTCGGAAAATTCTCGGAAAATTCTCGGAAAATTCTCGGAAAATTCTCGGAAAATTCTCGGAAAATTCTCAGAAAATTCTCGGAAAATTCTCGGAAATTCTCGATAAATTCTCGGAAAATTCTCGGAAAATTCTCGGAAAATTCTCAGAAAATCGTCGGAAAATTCTCGGAAAATTCTCGGAAAATTCTCGGAAAATTCTCGGAAAATTCTCGGAAAATTCTCGGAAAATTGACGGAAAATTCTCGGAAAATTCTCGGAAAATTCTCCGAAAATTCTCGGAAAATTCTCGGAAAATTCTCGGAAAATTCTCGGAAAATTCTCGGAAAATTCTCGGAAAATTCTCGGAAAATTCTCGGAAAATTCTCGGAAAATTCTCGGAAAATTCTCGGAAAATTCTCGGAAAATTCTCGGAAAATTCTCGGAAAATTCTCGCAAAGTTCTCGGAAAATTCTCGGAAAATTCTCGGAAAATTCTTGGAAAATTCTCGGAAAATTCTCGGAAAATTCTCGGAAAATTGTCGGAAAATTCTCGGAAAATTTTCGGAAAATTCTCGGAAAATTCTCGCAAAGTTCTCGGAAAATTCTCGGAAAATTCTCGGAAAATTCTCGGAAAATTCTCGGAAAATTCTCGGAAAATTCTCGGAAAATTCTCGGAAAATTCTCGGAAAATTCTCGGAAAATTCTCGGAAAATTCTCGGAAAATTCTCGGAAAATTCTGGGAAATTTTCGGATAATTCTCGGAAAATTCTCGGAAAATTCTCGGAAAATTCTCGGAAAATTCTCGGAAAATTCTCGGAAAATTCTCGGAAAATTCTCGGAAAATTCTCGGAAAATTCTCGGAAAAATCTCGGAAAATTCTCGGAAAATTCTCGGAAAATTCTCGGAAAATTCTCGGAAAATTCTCAGAAAATTCTCGGAAAATTGACAGAAAATTCTCGGAAAACTATCGGAAAATTCTCGGAAAATTCTCGGAAAATTCTCGGAAAATTCTCGGAAAATTCTCCGGAAATTCTCGGAAAATTTTCGGAAAATTCTCGGAAAATTCTCGGAAAATTCTCGGAAAATTCTCGGAAAATTCTCGGAAAATTCTCGGAAAATTGACGGAAAATTCTCGGAAAATTCTCGGAAAATTCTCAGAAAATTCTCGGAAAATTCTCGGAAAATTCTCGGAAAATTCTCGGAAAATTCTCGGAAAATTCTCGGAAAATTCTCGGAAAATTCTCGGAGAATTCCCGGAAAATTCTCGGAAAATTCTCGGAAAATTTTCCGAAAATTCTCGGAAAATTCTCGGAAAATTGACGGAAAATTCTCGGAAAATTCTCAGAAAATTCTCGGAAAATTCTCGGAAAATTCTCGGAAAATTCTCGGAAAATTTTCGGAAAATTCTCGGAAAATTCTCAGAAAATTCTCGGAAAATTCTCGGAAAACTGACGGGAAATTCTCGGAAAATTTCGGAAAATTTCGGAAAATTCTCGGAAAAATCTCGGAAAATTCTCCGAAAATTCTCGGAAAATTCTCAGAAAATTCTCGGAAAATTCTCGGAAAATTCTCGGAAAATCTCGGAAAATTCTCGGAAAATTCTCGGAAAATTCTCGGAAAATTCTCGGAAAATTCTCGGAAAATTCTCGGAAAATTCTCGGAAAATTCTCGGAAAATTCTCAGAAAATTCTCGGAAAATTCTCGGAAATTCTCGGAAAATTCTCGGAAAATTCTCGGAAAATTCTCGGAAAATTCTCAGAAAATCGTCGGGAAATTCTCGGAAAATTCTCGGAAAATTCTCGGAAAAATCTCGGAAAATTCTCGGAAAATTCTCGGAAAATTGACGGAAAATTCTCGGAAAATTCTCGGAAAATTCTCGGAAAATTCTCGGAAAATTGACGGAAAATTCTCGGAAAATTCTCGGAAAATTCTCGGAAAATTCTCGGAAAATTCTCGGAAAATTCTCGGAAAGTTCTCGGAAAATTCTCGGAAAATTCTCGGAAAATTCTCGGAAAATTCTCGGAAAATTCTCGGAAAATTCTCGGAAAATTCTCGGAAAATTCTCAGAAAATTCTCGGAAAATTCTCGGAAAATTCTTGGAAAATTCTCGGAAAATTCTCGGAAAATTCTCGGAAAATTCTCGGAAAATTCTCGGAAAATTCCCGGAAAATTCTCGGAAAATTCTCGGAAAATTTTCGGAAAATTCTAGGAAAATTCTCGGAAAATTGACGGAAAATTCTCGGAAAATTCTCAGAAAATTCTCGGAAAATTCTCGGAAAATTCTCGGAAAATCTCGGAAAATTTTCGGAAAATTCTCGGAAAGTTCTCAGAAAATTCTCGGAAAATTCTCGGAAAACTGACGGAAAATTCTCGGAAAATTTCGGAAAATTCTCAGAAAATTCTCGGAAAATTCTCGGAAAATTCTCGGAAAATCTCGGAAAATTCTCGGAAAATTCTCGGAAAATTCTCAGAAATTTCTCGGAAAATTCTCGGAAAATTCTCGGAAAATTCTCGGAAAATTCTCAGAAAATTCTCGGAAAATTCTCGGAAAATTCTCGGAACATTCTCGGAAAATTTTCGGAAAATTCTCGGAAAATTCTCGGAAAATTCTCGGAAAATTCTCGGAAAATTCTCAGAAAATTCTGGGAAAATTCTCGGAAAATTCTCGGAAAATTCTCGGAAAATTTTCGGAAAATTCTCGGAAAATTCTCGGAAAATTTTCGGAAAATTCTCGGAAAATTCTCGGAAAATTCTCGGAAAATTCTCGGAAAATTCTCGGAAAATTCTCAGAAAATTCTCGGAAAAATTCTCGGAAAATTCTCGGAAAATTCTCGGAAAATTCTCGGAAAATTCTCGGAAAATTCTCGGAAAATTCTCGGAAAATTCTCGGAAAATTCTCGGAAAATTCTCGCAAAGTTCTCGGAAAATTCTCGGAAAATTCTCGGAAAATTCTCGGAAAATTCTCGGAAAATTCTCGGAAAATTCTCGGAAAATTCTCGGAAAATTCTCGGAAAATTCTCGGAAAGTTCTCGGAAAATTCTCGGAAAATTCTCGGAAAATTCTCGGAAAATTCTCGGAAAATTCTCGGAAAATTTTCGGAAAATTCTCGGAAAATTGTCGCAAAGTTCTCGGAAAATTCTCGGAAAATTCTCGGAAAATTCTCGGAAAATTCTCGGAAAATTCTCGGAAAATTCTCGGAAAATTCTCGGAAAATTCTCGGAAAATTCTCGGAAAATTCTCGGAAAATTCTCGGAAAATTCTCGGAAAATTCTCGGAAAATTCTCGGAAATTTTCGGATAATTCTCGGAAAATTCTCGGAAAATTCTCGGAAAATTCTCGGAAAATTCTCGGAAAATTCTCGGAAAATTCTCGGAAAATTCTCGGAAAATTCTCGGAAAATTCTCAGAAAATTCTCGCAAAGTTCTCGGAAAATTCTCGGAAAATTCTCGGAAAATTCTCCGAAAATTCTCGGAAAATTCTCGGAAAATTCTCGGAAAATTCTCGGAAAATTCTCGGAAAATTCTCAGAAAATTCTCGGAAAATTCTGGGAAAATTCTCGGAAAATTCTCGGAAAATTCTCGGAAAATTCTCGGAAAATTCTCGGAAAATTCTCGGAAAATTCTCGCAAAGTTCTCGGAAAATTCTCGGAAAATTCTCGGAAAATTCTCGGAAAATTGTCGGAAAATTCTCGGAAAATTTTCGGAAAATTCTCGGAAAATTCTCGCAAAGTTCTCGGAAAATTCTCGGAAAATTCTCGGAAAATTCTCGGAAAATTCTCGGAAAATTCTCGGAAAATTCTCGGAAAATTCTTGGAAAATTCTCGGAAAATTCTCGGAAAATTCTCGGAAAATTCTCGGAAAATTCTCGGAAAATTCTCGGAAAATTCTCGGAAATTTTCGGAAAATTCTCGGAAAATTCTCGGAAAATTCTCGGAAAATTCTCGGAAAATTCTCGGAAAATTCTCGGAAAATTCTCGGAAAATTCTCGGAAAATTCTCGGAAAATTCTCGGAAAATTCTCGGAAAATTCTCGCAAAGTTCTCGGAAAATTCTCGGAAAATTCTCGGAAAATTCTCGGAAAATTCTCGGAAAATTCTCGGAAAATTCTCGGAAAATTCTCGGAAAATTCTCGGAAAATTCTCAGAAAATTCTCGGAAAATTGACAGAAAATTCTCGGAAAATTCTCGGAAAATTCTCGGAAAATTCTCGGAGAATTCTTGGAAAATTCTCGGAAAATTTACCGGAAATTCTCGGAAAATTTTCGGAAAATTCTCGGAAAATTCTCGGAAAATTCTCGGAAAATTCTCGGAAAATTCTCGGAAAATTCTCGGAAAATTGACGGAAAATTCTCGGAAAATTCTCGGAAAATTCTCAGAAAATTCTCGGAAAATTCTCGGAAAATTCTCGGAAAATTCTCGGAAAATTCTCGGAAAATTCTCGGAAAATTCTCGGAAAATTCTCGGAGAATTCCCGGAAAATTCTCGGAAAATTCTCGGAAAATTTTCGGAAAATTCTCGGAAAATTCTCGGAAAATTGACGGAAAATTCTCGGAAAATTCTCAGAAAATTCTCGGAAAATTCTCGGAAAATTCTCGGAAAATTCTCGGAAAATTTTCGGAAAATTCTCGGAAAATTCTCAGAAAATTCTCGGAAAATTCTCGGAAAACTGACGGGAAATTCTCGGAAAATTTCGGAAAATTTCGGAAAATTCTCGGAAAAATCTCGGAAAATTCTCCGAAAATTCTCGGAAAATTCTCAGAAAATTCTCGGAAAATTCTCGGAAAATTCTCGGAAAATCTCGGAAAAATCTCGGAAAATTCTCGGAAAATTCTCGGAAAATTCTCGGAAAATTCTCGGAAAATTCTCGGAAAATTCTCGGAAAATTCTCGGAAAATTCTCAGAAAATTCTCGGAAAATTCTCGGAAATTCTCGATAAATTCTCGGAAAATTCTCGGAAAATTCTCGGAAAATTCTCAGAAAATCGTCGGAAAATTCTCGGAAAATTCTCCGAAAATTCTCGGAAAAATCTCGGAAAATTCTGAGAAAATTCTCGGAAAATTGACGGAAAATTCTCGGAAAATTCTCGGAAAATTCTCAGAAAATTCTCGGAAAATTCTCGGAAAATTCTCGGAAAATTCTCGGAAAATTCTCGGAAAATTCTCGGAAAATTCTCGGAAAATTCTCGGAGAATTCCCGGAAAATTCTCGGAAAATTCTCGGAAAATTTTCGGAAAATTCTCGGAAAATTCTCGGAAAATTGACGGAAAATTCTCGGAAAATTCTCAGAAAATTCTCGGAAAATTCTCGGAAAATTCTCGGAAAATTCTCGGAAATTTTTCGGAAAATTCTCGGAAAATTCTCAGAAAATTCTCGGAAAATTCTCGGAAAACTGACGGGAAATTCTCGGAAAATTTCGGAAAATTCTCGGAAAATTCTCGGAAAATCTCGGAAAAATCTCGGAAAATTCTCGGAAAATTCTCGGAAAATTCTCGGAAAATTCTCGGAAAATTCTCGGAAAATTCTCCGAAAATTCTCGGAAAATTCTCAGAAAATTCTCGGAAAATTCTCGGAAATTCTCGGAAAATTCTCGGAAAATTCTCGGAAAATTCTCGGAAAATTCTCAGAAAATCGTCGGAAAATTCTCGGAAAATTCTCGGAAAATTCTCGGAAAATTCTCGGAAAATTCTCGGAAAATTCTCGGAAAATTCTCGGAAAATTCTCGGAAAATTCTCGGAAAATTCTCGGAAAATTCTCGGAAAATTCTCGGAAAATTGACGGAAAATTCTCGGAAAATTCTCGGAAAATTCTCGGAAAATTCTCGGAAAATTCTCGGAAAATTCTCGGAAAGTTCTCGGAAAATTCTCGGAAAATTCTCGGAAAATTCTCGGAAAATTCTCGGAAAATTCTCGGAAAATTCTCGGAAAATTCTCGGAAAATTCTCAGAAAATTCTCGGAAAATTCTCGGAAAATTCTTGGAAAATTTTCGGAAAATTCTAGGAAAATTCTCGGAAAATTGACGGAAAATTCTCGGAAAATTCTCAGAAAATTCTCGGAAAATTCTCGGAAAATTCTCGGAAAATCTCGGAACATTTTCGGAAAATTCTCGGAAAGTTCTCAGAAAATTCTCGGAAAATTCTCGGAAAACTGACGGAAAATTCTCGGAAAATTTCGGAAAATTCTCAGAAAATTCTCGGAAAATTCTCGGAAAATTCTCGGAAAATCTCGGAAAATTCTCGGAAAATTCTCGGAAAATTCTCAGAAATTTCTCGGAAAATTCTCGGAAAATTCTCGGAAAATTCTCGGAAAATTCTCGGAAAATTCTCGGAAAATTCTCGGAAAATTCTCGGAAAATTCTCGGAAAATTCTCGGAAAATTCTCGGAAAATTCTCGGAAAATTCTCGGAAAATTCTCGGAAAATTCTCGGAAAATTCTCGGAAAATTCTCGGAAAATTCTCGCAAAGTTCTCGGAAAATTCTCGGAAAATTCTCGGAAAATTCTCGGAAAATTGACGGAAAATTCTCGGAAAATTCTCAGAAAATTCTCGGAAAATTCTCGGAAAATTCTCGGAAAATCTCGGAAAATTTTCGGAAAATTCTCGGAAAGTTCTCAGAAAATTCTCGGAAAATTCTCGGAAAACTGACGGAAAATTCTCGGAAAATTTCGGAAAATTCTCAGAAAATTCTCGGAAAATTCTCGGAAAATTCTCGGAAAATCTCGGAAAATTCTCGGAAAATTCTCGGAAAATTCTCAGAAATTTCTCGGAAAATTCTCGGAAAATTCTCGGAAAATTCTCGGAAAATTCTCGGAAAATTCTCGGAAAATTCTCAGAAAATTCTCGGAAAATTCTCGGAAAATTCTCGGAAAATTCTCGGAAAATTCTCGGAAAATTCTCGGAAAATTCTCGGAAAATTCTTGGAAAATTCTCGGAAAATTCTCGGAAAATTCTCGCAAAGTTCTCGGAAAATTCTCGGAAAATTCTCGGAAAATTCTCGGAAAATTCTCGGAAAATTCTCGGAAAATTCTCGGAAAATTCTCGGAAAATTCTCTGAAAATTTTCGGAAAATTCTCGGAAAATTCTCCCAAAGTTCTCGGAAAATTCTCGGAAAATTCTCGGAAAATTCTCGGAAAATTCTCGGAAAATTCTCGGAAAATTCTCGGAAAATTCTCCGAAAATTCTCGGAAAATTCCCGGAAAATTCTCGGAAAATTCTCGGAAAATTTTCGGAAAATTCTCAGGAAATTCTTCGAAAATTGACGGAAAATTCTCGGAAAATTCTCAGAAAATTCTCGGAAAATTCTCGGAAAATTCTCGGAAAATTCTCGGAAAATTTTCGGGAAATTCTCGGAAAATTCTCAGAAAATTCTCGGAAAATTCTCGGAAAATTCTCGGAAAATTCTCGGAAAATTCTCGGAAAATTCTCGGAAAATTCTCGGAAAATTCTCGGAAATTCTCGGATAATTCTCGGAAAATTCTCGGAAAATTCTTGGAAAATTCTCGGAAAATTCTCGGAAAATTCTCGGAAAATTCTCGGAAAATTCTCGGAAAATTCTCGGAAAATTCTCGGAAAATTTTCGGAAAATTCTCGGAAAATTCTCGCAAAGTTCTCGGAAAATTCTCGGAAAATTCTCGGAAAATTCTCGGAAAATTCTCGGAAAATTCTCGGAAAATTCTCGGAAAAATCTCGGAAAATTCTCGGAAAATTCTCGGAAAATTCTCGGAAAATTCTCCGAAAATTCTCGGAAAATTCCCGGAAAATTCTCGGAAAATTCTCGGAAAATTTTCGGAAAATTCTCGGAAAATTCTTCGAAAATTGACGGAAAATTCTCGGAAAATTCTCAGAAAATTCTCGGAAAATTCTCGGAAAATTCTCGGAAAATTCTCGGAAAATTTTCGGAAAATTCTCGGAAAATTCTCAGAAAATTCTCGGAAAATTCTCGGAAAATTCTCGGAAAATTCTCGGAAAATTCTCGGAAAATTCTCGGAAAATTCTCGGAAAATTCTCGGAAATTCTCGGATAATTCTCGGAAAATTCTCGGAAAATTCTTGGAAAATTCTCGGAAATTCTCGGAAAATTCTCGGAAAATTCTCGGAAAATTCTCGGAAAATTCTCGGAAAATTTTCGGAAAATTCTCGGAAAATTCTTCGAAAATTCTCGGAAAATTCTCGGAAAATTCTCGGAAAATTCTCAGAAAATTCTCGGAAAATTCTCGGAAAATTCTCGGAAAATTCTCGGAAAATTCTCGGAAAATTCTCGGAAAATTCTCGGAAAATTCTCGGAAAATTCTCAGAAAATTCTCAGAAAATTCTCGGAAAATTCTCGGAAAATTCTCGGAAAATTCTCGGAAAATTCTCGGAAAATTCTTGGAAAATTCTCGGAAAATTCTCGGAAAATTCTCGCAAAGTTCTCGGAAAATTCTCGGAAAATTCTCGGAAAATTCTCGGAAAATTCTCGGAAAATTCTCGGAAAATTCTCGGAAAATTCTCTGAAAATTTTCGGAAAATTCTCGGAAAATTCTCCCAAAGTTCTCGGAAAATTCTCGGAAAATTCTCGGAAAATTCTCGGAAAATTCTCGGAAAATTCTCGGAAAATTCTCGGAAAATTCTCGGAAAATTCTCGGAAAATTCTCCGAAAATTCTCGGAAAATTCCCGGAAAATTCTCGGAAAATTCTCGCAAAATTTTCGGAAAATTCTCGGAAAATTTTTCGAAAATTGACGGAAAATTCTCGGAAAATTCTCAGAAAATTCTCGGAAAATTCTCGGAAAATTCTCGGAAAATTCTCGGAAAATTTTCGGAAAATTCTCGGAAAATTCTCAGAAAATTCTCGGAAAATTCTCGGAAAATTCTCGGAAAATTCTCGGAAAATTCTCGGAAAATTCTCGGAAAAGTCTCGGAAAATTCTCGGAAATTCTCGGATAATTCTCGGAAAATTCTCGGAAAATTCTTGGAAAATTCTCGGAAAATTCTCGGAAAATTCTCGGAAAATTCTCGGAAAATTCTCGGAAAATTCTCGGAAAATTCTCGGAAAATTTTCGGAAAATTCTCGGAAAATTCTCGCAAAGTTCTCGGAAAATTCTCGGAAAATTCTCGGAAAATTCTCGGAAAATTCTCGGAAAATTCTCGGAAAATTCTCGGAAAAATCTCGGAAAATTCTCGGAAAATTCTCGGAAAATTCTCGGAAAATTCTCCGAAAATTCTCGGAAAATTCCCGGAAAATTCTCGGAAAATTCTCGGAAAATTTTCGGAAAATTCTCGGAAAATTCTTCGAAAATTGACGGAAAATTCTCGGAAAATTCTCAGAAAATTCTCGGAAAATTCTCGGAAAATTCTCGGAAAATTCTCGGAAAATTTTCGGAAAATTCTCGGAAAATTCTCAGAAAATTCTCGGAAAATTCTCGGAAAATTCTCGGAAAATTCTCGGAAAATTCTCGGAAAATTCTCGGAAAATTCTCGGAAAATTCTCGGAAATTCTCGGATAATTCTCGGAAAATTCTCGGAAATTTCTTGGAAAATTCTCGGAAATTCTCGGAAAATTCTCGGAAAATTCTCGGAAAATTCTCGGAAAATTCTCGGAAAATTCTCGGAAAATTGACGGAAAATTCTCGGAAAATTCTCAGAAAATTCTCGGAAAATTCTCGGAAAATTCTCGGAAAATCTCGGAAAATTTTCGGAAAATTCTCGGAAAGTTCTCAGAAAATTCTCGGAAAATTCTCGGAAAACTGACGGAAAATTCTCGGAAAATTTCGGAAAATTCTCAGAAAATTCTCGGAAAATTCTCGGAAAATTCTCGGAAAATCTCGGAAAATTCTCGGAAAATTCTCGGAAAATTCTCAGAAATTTCTCGGAAAATTCTCGGAAAATTCTCGGAAAATTCTCGGAAAATTCTCGGAAAATTCTCGGAAAATTCTCAGAAAATTCTCGGAAAATTCTCGGAAAATTCTCGGAAAATTCTCGGAAAATTCTCGGAAAATTCTCGGAAAATTCTCGGAAAATTCTTGGAAAATTCTCGGAAAATTCTCGGAAAATTCTCGCAAAGTTCTCGGAAAATTCTCGGAAAATTCTCGGAAAATTCTCGGAAAATTCTCGGAAAATTCTCGGAAAATTCTCGGAAAATTCTCGGAAAATTCTCTGAAAATTTTCGGAAAATTCTCGGAAAATTCTCCCAAAGTTCTCGGAAAATTCTCGGAAAATTCTCGGAAAATTCTCGGAAAATTCTCGGAAAATTCTCGGAAAATTCTCGGAAAATTCTCGGAAAATTCTCGGAAAATTCTCCGAAAATTCTCGGAAAATTCCCGGAAAATTCTCGGAAAATTCTCGGAAAATTTTCGGAAAATTCTCAGGAAATTCTTCGAAAATTGACGGAAAATTCTCGGAAAATTCTCAGAAAATTCTCGGAAAATTCTCGGAAAATTCTCGGAAAATTCTCGGAAAATTTTCGGGAAATTCTCGGAAAATTCTCAGAAAATTCTCGGAAAATTCTCGGAAAATTCTCGGAAAATTCTCGGAAAATTCTCGGAAAATTCTCGGAAAATTCTCGGAAAATTCTCGGAAATTCTCGGATAATTCTCGGAAAATTCTCGGAAAATTCTTGGAAAATTCTCGGAAAATTCTCGGAAAATTCTCGGAAAATTCTCGGAAAATTCTCGGAAAATTCTCGGAAAATTCTCGGAAAATTTTCGGAAAATTCTCGGAAAATTCTCGCAAAGTTCTCGGAAAATTCTCGGAAAATTCTCGGAAAATTCTCGGAAAATTCTCGGAAAATTCTCGGAAAATTCTCGGAAAAATCTCGGAAAATTCTCGGAAAATTCTCGGAAAATTCTCGGAAAATTCTCCGAAAATTCTCGGAAAATTCCCGGAAAATTCTCGGAAAATTCTCGGAAAATTTTCGGAAAATTCTCGGAAAATTCTTCGAAAATTGACGGAAAATTCTCGGAAAATTCTCAGAAAATTCTCGGAAAATTCTCGGAAAATTCTCGGAAAATTCTCGGAAAATTTTCGGAAAATTCTCGGAAAATTCTCAGAAAATTCTCGGAAAATTCTCGGAAAATTCTCGGAAAATTCTCGGAAAATTCTCGGAAAATTCTCGGAAAATTCTCGGAAAATTCTCGGAAATTCTCGGATAATTCTCGGAAAATTCTCGGAAAATTCTTGGAAAATTCTCGGAAATTCTCGGAAAATTCTCGGAAAATTCTCGGAAAATTCTCGGAAAATTCTCGGAAAATTTTCGGAAAATTCTCGGAAAATTCTTCGAAAATTCTCGGAAAATTCTCGGAAAATTCTCGGAAAATTCTCAGAAAATTCTCGGAAAATTCTCGGAAAATTCTCGGAAAATTCTCGGAAAATTCTCGGAAAATTCTCGGAAAATTCTCGGAAAATTCTCGGAAAATTCTCAGAAAATTCTCAGAAAATTCTCGGAAAATTCTCGGAAAATT
Organism: Eutreptiella sp. 'Long Island Sound 2002'; assembly: GCA_964036045.1. Lineage (NCBI taxonomy): Eukaryota > Euglenozoa > Euglenophyceae > Eutreptiales > Eutreptiaceae > Eutreptiella > Eutreptiella sp. 'Long Island Sound 2002'. The sequence continues at coordinate 44,806 of CAXIWF010000475.1, read as the reverse complement.
CTCGGAAAATTCTCGGAAAATTCTCGGAAAATTCTTGGAAAATTCTCGGAAAATTCTCGGAAAATTCTCGCAAAGTTCTCGGAAAATTCTCGGAAAATTCTCGGAAAATTCTCGGAAAATTCTCGGAAAATTCTCGGAAAATTCTCGGAAAATTCTCTGAAAATTTTCGGAAAATTCTCGGAAAATTCTCCCAAAGTTCTCGGAAAATTCTCGGAAAATTCTCGGAAAATTCTCGGAAAATTCTCGGAAAATTCTCGGAAAATTCTCGGAAAATTCTCCGAAAATTCTCGGAAAATTCCCGGAAAATTCTCGGAAAATTCTCGCAAAATTTTCGGAAAATTCTCGGAAAATTTTTCGAAAATTGACGGAAAATTCTCGGAAAATTCTCAGAAAATTCTCGGAAAATTCTCGGAAAATTCTCGGAAAATTCTCGGAAAATTTTCGGAAAATTCTCGGAAAATTCTCAGAAAATTCTCGGAAAATTCTCGGAAAATTCTCGGAAAATTCTCGGAAAATTCTCGGAAAATTCTCGGAAAAGTCTCGGAAAATTCTCGGAAATTCTCGGATAATTCTCGGAAAATTCTCGGAAAATTCTTGGAAAATTCTCGGAAAATTCTCGGAAAATTCTCGGAAAATTCTCGGAAAATTCTCGGAAAATTCTCGGAAAATTCTCGGAAAATTTTCGGAAAATTCTCGGAAAATTCTCGCAAAGTTCTCGGAAAATTCTCGGAAAATTCTCGGAAAATTCTCGGAAAATTCTCGGAAAATTCTCGGAAAATTCTCGGAAAAATCTCGGAAAATTCTCGGAAAATTCTCGGAAAATTCTCGGAAAATTCTCCGAAAATTCTCGGAAAATTCCCGGAAAATTCTCGGAAAATTCTCGGAAAATTTTCGGAAAATTCTCGGAAAATTCTTCGAAAATTGACGGAAAATTCTCGGAAAATTCTCAGAAAATTCTCGGAAAATTCTCGGAAAATTCTCGGAAAATTCTCGGAAAATTTTCGGAAAATTCTCGGAAAATTCTCAGAAAATTCTCGGAAAATTCTCGGAAAATTCTCGGAAAATTCTCGGAAAATTCTCGGAAAATTCTCGGAAAATTCTCGGAAAATTCTCGGAAATTCTCGGATAATTCTCGGAAAATTCTCGGAAATTTCTTGGAAAATTCTCGGAAATTCTCGGAAAATTCTCGGAAAATTCTCGGAAAATTCTCGGAAAATTCTCGGAAAATTTTCGGAAAATTCTCGGAAAATTCTTCGAAAATTCTCGGAAAATTCTCGGAAAATTCTCGGAAAATTCTCAGAAAATTCTCGGAAAATTCTCGGAAAATTCTCGGAAAATTCTCGGAAAATTCTCGGAAAATTCTCAGAAAATTCTCGGAAAATTCTCGGAAAATTCTCGGAAAATTCTCTGAAAATTTTCGGAAAATTCTCGGAAAATTCTCCCAAAGTTCTCGGAAAATTCTCGGAAAATTCTCGGAAAATTCTCGGAAAATTCTCGGAAAATTCTCGGAAAATTCTCGGAAAATTCTCCGAAAATTCTCGGAAAATTCCCGGAAAATTCTCGGAAAATTCTCGGAAAATTTTCGGAAAATTCTCGGAAAATTCTTCGAAAATTGACGGAAAATTCTCGGAAAATTCTCAGAAAATTCTCGGAAAATTCTCGGAAAATTCTCGGAAAATTCTCGGAAAATTTTCGGAAAATTCTCGGAAAATTCTCAGAAAATTCTCGGAAAATTCTCGGAAAATTCTCGGAAAATTCTCGGAAAATTCTCGGAAAATTCTCGGAAAAGTCTCGGAAAATTCTCGGAAATTCTCGGATAATTCTCGGAAAATTCTCGGAAAATTCTTGGAAAATTCTCGGAAAATTCTCGGAAAATTCTCGGAAAATTCTCGGAAAATTCTCGGAAAATTCTCGGAAAATTTTCGGAAAATTCTCGGAAAATTCTCGCAAAGTTCTCGGAAAATTCTCGGAAAAATCTCGGAAAATTCTCGGAAAATTCTCGGAAAATTCTCGGAAAATTCTCGGAAAAATCTCGGAAAATTCTCGGAAAATTCTCAGAAAATTCTCGGAAAATTCTCCGAAAATTCTCGGAAAATTCCCGGAAAATTCTCGGAAAATTCTCGGAAAATTTTCGGAAAATTCTCGGAAAATTCTTCGAAAATTGACGGAAAATTCTCGGAAAATTCTCAGAAAATTCTCGGAAAATTCTCGGAAAATTCTCGGAAAATTCTCGGAAAATTTTCGGAAAATTCTCGGAAAATTCTCAGAAAATTCTCGGAAAATTCTCGGCAAATTCTCGGAAAATTCTCGGAAAATTCTCGGAAAATTCTCGGAAAATTCTCGGAAAATTCTCGGAAATTCTCGGATAATTCTCGGAAAATTCTCGGAAATTTCTTGGAAAATTCTCGGAAATTCTCGGAAAATTCTCGGAAAATTCTCGGAAAATTCTCGGAAAATTCTCGGAAAATTTTCGGAAAATTCTCGGAAAATTCTTCGAAAATTCTCGGAAAATTCTCGGAGAATTCTCGGAAAATTCTCAGAAAATTCTCGGAAAATTCTCGGAAAATTCTCGGAAAATTCTCGGAAAATTCTCGGAAAATTCTCGGAAAATTCTCGGAAAATTTTCGGAAAATTCTCGGAAAATTCTCGCAAAGTTCTCGGAAAATTCTCGGAAAATTCTCGGAAAATTCTCGGAAAATTCTCGGAAAATTCTCGGAAAATTCTCGGAAAAATCTCGGAAAATTCTCGGAAAATTCTCGGAAAATTCTCGGAAAATTCTCCGAAAATTCTCGGAAAATTCCCGGAAAATTCTCGGAAAATTCTCGGAAAATTTTCGGAAAATTCTCGGAAAATTCTTCGAAAATTGACGGAAAATTCTCGGAAAATTCTCAGAAAATTCTCGGAAAATTCTCGGAAAATTCTCGGAAAATTCTCGGAAAATTTTCGGAAAATTCTCGGAAAATTCTCAGAAAATTCTCGGAAAATTCTCGGAAAATTCTCGGAAAATTCTCGGAAAATTCTCGGAAAATTCTCGGAAAATTCTCGGAAAATTCTCGGAAATTCTCGGATAATTCTCGGAAAATTCTCGGAAATTTCTTGGAAAATTCTCGGAAATTCTCGGAAAATTCTCGGAAAATTCTCGGAAAATTCTCGGAAAATTCTCGGAAAATTTTCGGAAAATTCTCGGAAAATTCTTCGAAAATTCTCGGAAAATTCTCGGAAAATTCTCGGAAAATTCTCAGAAAATTCTCGGAAAATTCTCGGAAAATTCTCGGAAAATTCTCGGAAAATTCTCGGAAAATTCTCAGAAAATTCTCGGAAAATTCTCGGAAAATTCTCGGAAAATTCTCTGAAAATTTTCGGAAAATTCTCGGAAAATTCTCCCAAAGTTCTCGGAAAATTCTCGGAAAATTCTCGGAAAATTCTCGGAAAATTCTCGGAAAATTCTCGGAAAATTCTCGGAAAATTCTCCGAAAATTCTCGGAAAATTCCCGGAAAATTCTCGGAAAATCCTCGGAAAATTTTCGGAAAATTCTCGGAAAATTCTTCGAAAATTGACGGAAAATTCTCGGAAAATTCTCAGAAAATTCTCGGAAAATTCTCGGAAAATTCTCGGAAAATTCTCGGAAAATTTTCGGAAAATTCTCGGAAAATTCTCAGAAAATTCTCGGAAAATTCTCGGAAAATTCTCGGAAAATTCTCGGAAAATTCTCGGAAAATTCTCGGAAAAGTCTCGGAAAATTCTCGGAAATTCTCGGATAATTCTCGGAAAATTCTCGGAAAATTCTTGGAAAATTCTCGGAAAATTCTCGGAAAATTCTCGGAAAATTCCCGGAAAATTCTCGGAAAATTCTCGGAAAATTCTCGGAAAATTTTCGGAAAATTCTCGGAAAATTCTCGCAAAGTTCTCGGAAAATTCTCGGAAAATTCTCGGAAAATTCTCGGAAAATTCTCGGAAAATTCTCGGAAAATTCTCGGAAAAATCTCGGAAAATTCTCGGAAAATTCTCGGAAAATTCTCGGAAAATTCTCCGAAAATTCTCGGAAAATTCCCGGAAAATTCTCGGAAAATTCTCGGAAAATTTTCGGAAAATTCTCGGAAAATTCTTCGAAAATTGACGGAAAATTCTCGGAAAATTCTCAGAAAATTCTCGGAAAATTCTCGGAAAATTCTCGGAAAATTCTCGGAAAATTTTCGGAAAATTCTCGGAAAATTCTCAGAAAATTCTCGGAAAATTCTCGGAAAATTCTCGGAAAATTCTCGGAAAATTCTCGGAAAATTCTCGGAAAATTCTCGGAAAATTCTCGGAAATTCTCGGATAATTCTCGGAAAATTCTCGGAAATTTCTTGGAAAATTCTCGGAAATTCTCGGAAAATTCTCGGAAAATTCTCGGAAAATTCTCGGAAAATTCTCGGAAAATTTTCGGAAAATTCTCGGAAAATTCTTCGAAAATTCTCGGAAAATTCTCGGAAAATTCTCGGAAAATTCTCAGAAAATTCTCGGAAAATTCTCGGAAAATTCTCGGAAAATTCTCGGAAAATTCTCGGAAAATTCTCGGAAAATTCTCGGAAAATTCTCGGAAAATTCTCAGAAAATTCTCGGAAAATTCTCGGAAAATTCTCGGAAAATTCTCGGAAAATTCTCGGAAAATTTTCGGAAAATTCTCGGAAAATTCTTCGAAAATTCTCGGAAAATTCCCGGAAAATTCTCGGAAAATTCTCAGAAAATTCCCGGAAAATTCTCGGAAAATTCTCGGAAAATTCTCGGAAAATTCTCGGAAAATTCTCGGAAAATTCTCGGAAAATTCTCGGAAAATTCTCGGAAAATTCTCGGAAAATTCTCGGAAAATTCTCGCAAAGTTCTCGGAAAATTCTCGGAAAATTCTCGGAAAATTCTCGGAAAATGCTCGGAAAATTCTCGGAAAATTCTCGGAAAATTCTCGGAAAATTCTCGGAAAATTCTCGGAAAATTCTCGGAAAATTCTCGGAAAATTCTCGGAAAATTCTCGGAAAATTTTCGGAAAATTCTCGGAAAATTCTCGGAAAATTCTCGGAAAATTCTCGGAAAATTCTCGGAAAATTCTCAGAAAATTCTCGGAAAATTCTCGGAAAATTCTCGGAAAATTCTCGGAAAATTCTCGGAAAATTCTCGAAAAAATTCTCGGAAAATTCTCGGAAATTTTCGGATAATTCTCGGAAAATTCTCGGAAAATCTCGGAAAATTCTCGGAAAATTCTCGGAAAATTCTCGGAAAATTCTCGGAAAATTCTCGCAAAGTTCTCGGAAAATTCTCGGAAAATTCTCGGAAAATTCTCGGAAAATTCTCGGAAAATTCTCGGAAAATTCTCGGAAAATTCTCGGAAAATTCTCGGAAAATTCTCGGAAAATTCTCGGAAAATTCTCGGAAATTTTCGGATAATTCTCGGAAAATTCTCGGAAAATTCTCGGAAAATTCTCGGAAAATTCTCGGAAAATTCTCGGAAAATTCTCGGAAAATTCTCGGAAAATTCTCGGAAAATTCTCGGAAAATTCTCGGAAAATTCTCGCAAAGTTCTCGGAAAATTCTCGGAAAATTCTCGGAAAATTCTCCGAAAATTCTCGGAAAATTCTCGGAAAACTCTCGGAAAATTCTCGGAAAATTCTCGGAAAATTCTCAGAAAATTCTCGGAAAATTCTCGGAAAATTCTCGGAAAATTCTCGGAAAATTCTCGGAAAATTCTCGGAAAATTCTCGGAAAATTCTCGGAAAATTCTCGGAAAATTCTCGGAAAATTCTCGGAAAATTCTCGGAAAATTCTCAGAAAATTCTCGGAAAATTGACAGAAAATTCTCGGAAAATTCTCGGAAAATTCTCGGAAAATTGACGGAAAATTCTCGGAAAATTGACAGAAAATTCTCGGAAAATTCTCGGAAAATTCTCGGAAAATTGACGGAAAATTCTCGGAAAATTCTCGGAAAATTCTCCGGAAATTCTCGGAAAATTTTCGGAAAATTCTCGGAAAATTCTCGGAAAATTCTCGGAAAATTCTCGGAAAATTCTCGGGAAAATCTCGGAAAATTGACGGAAAATTCTCGGAAAATTCTCGGAAAATTCTCAGAAAATTCTCGGAAAATTCTCGGAAAATTCTCGGAAAATTCTCGGAAAATTCTCGGAAAATTCTCGGAAAATTCTCGGAAAATTCTCGGAAAATTCCCGGAAAATTCTCGGAAAATTCTCGGAAAATTTTCGGAAAATTCTCGGAAAATTCTCGGAAAATTGACGGAAAATTCTTAGCTCAGCCGTGCCTGAGCTTTGGTTTTGCTCGTCGGGTGGTGTGTGTGTGCGCATGCGTGTGTGCAGTGAGCCTCTGTACTTGTAGAGCATTTTTGCTTGTTGCCAGCAGACCATAGGTGGTCACACGTAGAGCCTGCTCCGTGACACTTTGGAACGACCCGGTCTGTGAATATGTCAGTTGACGATTTTGCCGTCTTCGCGAAGGGAACAATTTGTTCCCAGTTCATTGATAGCGTTCCCATGCTGGAGATAGCCAGGGCTGCCTCGCAGGTGGAGATGAAGCTGTCGGTGCTGCTGGAACGCAGGTCAGAGTGGGAGGCTAGTTTCGTCGCCAGGTACGGAATCGAGTTGGGGGAGGTGGGGCTGGTGAAGATGATCGCCTCGTATTGCGTCATGGCCCAGTGCGACCTGGATGTGGCGTCGCTGGGCTTTGTCAAGGTGGAGGTACCACCCCAACAGCCGCAGACGGTGTCGCCAGAGCTTCTGGAGCTCAAGCAGTTGGTTCAGGGACAGGCCCTTGTGATGGAGGGCCTGCGCAAGCAGTTGGAGGCGGTCAGTGCCAAGGCCGAGGCGGAGTCCAAGAGGAAAATGGCGAAGGTCCCGCCGCTGTGTAAAGCGGAAATCGTGAAGGTGAGGGAGTTGGATTCTAAGCCCCAGTGGGTCTTCGCCAGCCTTCTCGCGCTGTCCACCTTGTTGTGGCGCAGGGAGGTGCCCCAACACGAATACGTCTCCAAGTACAAGGACAAGGAAAAGTTCACGGACGCCATCCTGGACGAGCTGGCGCCGGTGGTGGACGCGGACTCCGCGGACACGGAAGTGTGGCAGCTGGAGTCCATGGATGATGACGAACTTACGCGCCTTCGGAGTTTTGTCCAGGCGGTCTGGACGTTCACGGTGACTAGCCTGTCGGCATACAGGGGCAGGAAGGGCTTGGGCCCCGGACCGGTCGGTGAGGGGTCGGACGCGGCCGAGGATGCGTCCGATGTGCCTGTGCTGTCCGCTGGTTGTACGGGAGCGGCGGAGGAGGAGGTGGTGGGGCGGCGGCTGCAAGCCATGAAGGGTAAGTTCCGCGTTGAGGGGGGCCGCCGCCTGTACACCGCCAAGCCGGGTGCCGAGCCGATGGACGTCACCAATGCCCCGGTGACAGCGTGTCGGGCATGCAAGAACGCTGGGAGGGGAGTGAAACGGCATTGGTTTCACGAGTGCCCCGGCTTTGACTGATGGGGAAGCTGCCCCATCCGGCCCATCCCTCCCGAGCCCCGGGGGGCCTTGGTGGTTCTCGGACCGTCGGACTTCCGGGATGGCGAGGACGTGGTCTGGCGCCTGGTGTGGGCAGCGTGGAGACGGATATGGAAGGAGGATGAGATCACCTCCGTGGACGCCCTGCAGGCATCCTCCTGGGCAAAAAGCACCATGGGTACGTATTGTACCCACTTCCGCAAGATGGCCCTCTGGGTGGGCTACACGCCCACATCCGAGCTTGAACAAGCGGCGTGCCGCTACATTTTCCAGTTATGGGGACTGGGGTACTCGGGAAGCTCCCTCAAGGTCGCAGTGTCGGCGTTCCGGGCGCTGGAGGACATGGGATGGCTGCCCGCGTTCGTCAGTCGCCGGGTCTGGCGCTGTGCCAAGTGGGCGCCCACGGAGCCGGCCCTACGGCCCTACGCAGGTTTGGACGACCTCCGCAACTTCGCGCTGGCTTGCACGGAGCGACCGCAGTGGACCGTCTATGGGATGGCAGTCCTGGCATTCACCTGCCTTCTGCGGGTGGGTGAGGCCGCGCCCCTCCGTCGGGGGGGATCCCGGTGTCGGGGATTGGCGTTCCGCACGGTCAAGGTGGCGCCGCGCATCGTGCGCAGGCGACTCGGGAAGTATGCCCAAGAGTGGCTGGGCTGGCTCGATGCCACGGGGGCCACGTCTGCTGTCGTCGGAGCGCAATTCTGTCCGCAGGGACCAGCTTTCATGCAGTCGGTCATGGCTGCCGCGTTGGGGGGCAGCGACAACCCCCACGCCAGGTGGCACGCATGGAGGCGAGGGGGCTCCGCGGCCCTGCGATGGTTGGGGCTGCCCATCAAGTGGCTGGCTTGGTGGGGGCGGTGGCTTTCGGAGACGGTGGCAGTCCACTACGCCGACGCGCCCGACGACTTCGTCGTCACGACCGAGGCTGTCCTCCCCTGGCCCCCTGACAACCATGCAGGAGAGTTCGTTTGGCGCGCCGTGTCCCTCCGGGACGTTTTCCCGAAGGAGCTCCTGGAGCTCTGTGCCCCTGATGCCGATGAGCCCCCACAATGGGGAGGTGACGGGGATGGGTCGGCAGGAGGTCGGGGTGGATCGTGCCTTGGGGAGTCCGCGAGTCCTGCCGCTGCGGGAGCTGCTGGGAGGGAGGACCGGGCTGGCGCACGTGACCCGGGGGCCCCTCCGGCCCTTACGGCTGTTGAGGGGTCCTCAGGACGCGGGCGCCGGCCGCGGGGAGACGGGGGGGGGGAAGTCATTGATGTGGATGCAGACCCCCCACCTGCCTCCGCAGCAGGCTCCTCCATCAGGCGGCTGCGCATCGCGGCCCGCAGGACGGGTGAGGTCGCGTCCGTCTTGGGCAAGCGGAAGGCCGCGGGCCCGGCCAGGATTGTGGGTGCGGCTGCCCGAACGGCAATTTCCCGTCGCGTCGGAGCTGGGTCAGTGGGTGCGGGAGCGCCTTCGGACCGGTGAGTGGGACGCCTGGTTGTGCTCCCTGCGGGCTTGTCTGCCCCGCGCACCGCCTGGTTTACTGGAGCGTCGCCTGTTGCAGTTTCTGGAGTGGGGCAGTGAAGCTGCCCGTGATCTCAGACAGCCGGAGTTTCTGCGAGTCTTGGCTGTGGCTTTGTCCTCATTTAGCCCTGAGGTTTGGGAGTCGCTCTTGCATGATTCGACGTCGCCCAAATTGCTTATGCAGCGTATCAGGGAGGAGGTATTGGCGCGGGGTTTGGGGCCGGTGGGGCGTGTGGATATCCCCCGCGAGGTCTGGGATAGTTGCGTGCCGGACGGCTTCGCAGAATTGGTAGGCAGGCAGTTTTCTGGGATAATTCCCCCGTCGGATGAGGCGGTGGTCATGATGAGGGCATTGCGGGACCAGGGTTTGCTTTTCCCCCTGCCGCCGGGGTCACCTGGGCCCAATGGGGGTGTTCTTGCGATACCCAAGACGGAGGAGAAGTGCAGTTTGATTGTCAATCTGGTGCCCCTTAATGAGGAGATGCGGTCTCGGCCGGAGAAGTTCTCCCTCCCCTCTGTGGAGGTGTTGGCCCTTTTGGCGCAGGTGGCACAGCAAGGGTCCTCCTTTTTCCTCCCCTCTTTTTATGCCCGAGCGCGTTGCATGAGGCCGGTGTGGGATATTCTGTCCCTGCCGGGGGGGGGGGGGGAAGAGCTGTGCATGTGCCACATCGACCTGAGTAATTGCTTTTGGTCACTTCAGCTGCCGCGCGAGTTCTGGGGGGCCTTTCGCGTCTCGGATGGAGAGGGGGGGGTGTTGGCTTTCCGGTGCTTGCCCTTTGGGTGGAAGTACAGCCCCCTCCTGTGCCAGCGAGTGTTAGAGGGTCTGGTGGCCGGCGCGGGGCTGTTGGGGGTGCTGGTTTTAATTTACTTGGATGATGTCCTGGTTGTGGGGCGCGGCCGCGCGCGTGTGCGAGAGCAGACGGCAAGGGCGGCGGAGGCGTTGCGCCGTGCAGGTGCTGTAGTCAGCCCAAAGAGTACGTTAGAGCCTGTGCAGCGGCTGGTGTGGCTGGGGAAGGATATTGATTTGCAGGGGGGGGAGGTGCGGACTGCTGGCAACGCGTGGGAAGCTCTGTTTGCGCATTGGTTGAGGTTGTCTGTGGGACCCTGTAGGGTAAAACGGCTGCAGCAGTTCTTGGGGCGGGCACAGTGGATATGTCGCCCGGGTTCTGGGCACAGTCCGCACCTGTCTGGTGTGTGGGCTCATGTGCTCTGGGCGCCCCCCCGGCTGCCGTTTACCCCAGTGCGTTTGCTTAAGTCTATGTGCGTGGCGTGCGTGCTTGCCAGGAGGCAATGGTCAGTGGTGTCCCTCCCCAGGGTGGTGAAGCGATCGCCGTTGGTTGTTTACGTCGACGCGGCGCTGGACGCGGGTGAATACCGGCTGGGCCTGTTTTCGATGGATGTGGGTTCTCGATCGGTTGTGCCCGCGGAGCAACCGCCCAACCAGCAGTGTGCGGAGGCTGCCGCGCTGCTCTGGGGCTTGAAGCTCATCCTCAATGTAGGCGTTCGGGAGGCCCATTTGTTTGGGGATAATGCGGCGGCGCTAGTGCAGTTCCTTCGGTGTAAACCCAAGGTGGGGCGTAAATTCCAGCAGTCCATTCTGAAGCGTTTCCGCTACCTGTGGGCGTCGTGCCCAGGCTTCACGGTATATATGCACTGGGTGCGTGGTTCACATAATCCCGCTGATCCTATCAGTAGGTTGAGTGACAACTTCAATGGAGATCTGGGTTTGGCGCGCGAGGTGGCGGCGCGCAGGGTTGGGGATCTCTGGGCCTTTCCCGATAGGCGCACGGTTTTTTTGTGGACCCTGGGGGTGCCTATGGGGCCCTTTGCTCTGCCGCATTCGTGGAGAGCGGGCCTGTGGTCCCCGGGGGGTGGTGAAGGGGGGGCGGAGTTCCACGAGGTTTTTTTGCAGTACCGCTTGGAGGAGTCGGTGGGTGCAATGACTTGATGTCGTGTAGTGCCGGCGCCTGCTTGTAGCACTCGTTTTCTCTTGGTGCATGTGATCATGACCCGGCGCCGCCGTAACCGCCGTGCGCGTAGCGGCGGGCGGAGGCGGGGCAAGAGCCGCTCGCGCAAGCGTTCGGAGGAGGCCGTTCAGCGGCGCGCGGCGCGGCGCCGCGCCGCGCTGCGGGAGAAGTTGGGAGCCTTGGTGGGCCGCAGGGCCTGTCACCGGGTGCTCCTCCGGAATGGGGTGCGGCTGTACGTCGCGTATGGCGTGCCAGAAGATCCCGGGGAGAGGGACGACTTCCTGGGTGCCGCAGCCATGGACATCGCCAAGCGGGTTCGGGGGCAGGCGACGCGGCGCACCACCGCGGTTGGGGACCCCGGGGTGAAGCCGGGGGGCAGACACACTTGCGGGGGGATGTGGGATGTGGTGACGGGGTCGAGGGGAGGTCAGAGGGTGGTGGTGTCGCTGACGGACTGGAACGGGGGTCGTCGTACCCCCGTCCCGTATCTATGGGTGCAGGGGTCTTATCCCTTGGTGGTGAGAATAGCTGGCCACTTCAGGCCGTTGGTGTAGTCTGTTTTTTGGGTGGTCAGCCGGTCTCCGAGGGGCTGGGGTGGGAGTGTGCGCTCACCCTTTGCTTTGCGTTCTGTGTCAGGTCTCTGAGTGCCACCCTGGGATGGCCGGGCTGCTTTGCGCCCGGGCATTGCTCGCGCATTTGTGGGCGTTTTTTGGCTTCCATGGCTGAGCCAATGTTCTGGTTGTTGTGTGTGGCTCGTATTCTCTCTGCGTTTTGGCAGGTCCAGTGTGCGCAGGCGGGAGCCCTCCGGGCGATTGTCTGTAGAGGCGGCCCTGCCCTGCGTGATGTCGCGGGCTGATTTTGTGGTTATATGCCGGGCGTTGGTCCTTTGGCCTGCACCGCTGCCACTTTGTTGTGGATCCGGGGTCCATGCTTTCTTAGGGTTGGAGCTGGGTTGGGCGCTGGCCCGCCATTTTGGGATCTGCTGCGGATCTCAGGGGTGCTGCCCTGGGCTGACCGGGCAGCTCTGCGACAGGGCGGCAGTGCCTGACGGTCGCTGTACATTTACCGCTTCCTCATTGGCGGCGGCAGGGGTCGTCCACGCTCTCTTGGGCTTGGTCTGCGGACGCCTGAAGCCTGGCGGGTGGCGCCGGTGTGTGCGGGGCGCCTTTGGCGATTTATGTTTGGGGCGGCCGTATACTTCGAGGGTGTGGCGTGCGTTGCGCATGGGAGCCGCTGGGTCTCAGACCTGCGCCGGGGGGGGGGGGGGGGGGGTTATGCGGCAGTTTGGCATGAACGAGACCCACGAGGAGGCGGCACACTGACGAGATGTGCCACAGGAGACGTGCGTGTTTTGCCTCGTGTTTGCGTGTTTGCTTGTGGTTTTAGCAAAATCTTAGCTCAGCCGTGCCTGAGCTTTGGTTTTGCTCGTCGGGTGGTGTGTGTGTGCGCATGCGTGTGTGCAGTGAGCCTCTGTACTTGTAGAGCATTTTTGCTTGTTGCCAGCAGCCCACCCGTCCCGCCCAATGACGCTATTTGCGACTTCTATTGCCCATACCGGGCTTTTGTGACTGCCACGAGGAGGCGGCACACTGACGCCCACGAGGAGGCGGCACACTGACGAGATGTGCCACAGGAGACGTGCGTGTTTTGCCTCGTGTTTGCGTGTTTGCTTGTGGTTTTAGCAAAATCTCGGAAAATTCTCAGAAAATTCTCGGAAAATTCTCGGAAAATTCTCGGAAAATTCTCGGAAAATTCTCGGAAAATTCTCGGAAATTTTCGGATAATTCTTGGAAAATTCTCGGAAAATCTCGGAAAATTCTCGGAAAATTCTCGGAAAATTCTCGGAAAATTCTCGGAAAATTCTCGCAAAGTTCTCGGAAAATTCTCGGAAAATTCTCGGAAAATTCTCGGAAAATTCTCGGAAAATTCTCGGAAAATTCTCGGAAAATTCTCGGAAAATTCTCGGAAAATTCTCGGAAAATTCTCGGAAAATTCTCGGAAAATTCTCGGAAATTTTCGGATAATTCCCGGAAAATTCTCGGAAAATTCTCGGAAAATTCTCGGAAAATTCTCGGAAAATTCTCGGAAAATTCTCGGAAAATTCTCGGAAAATTCTCGGAAAATTCTCGGAAAATTCTCGCAAAGTTCTCGGAAAATTCTCGGAAAATTCTCGGAAAATTCTCCGAAAATTCTCGGAAAATTCTCGGAAAATTCTCGGAAAATTCTCGGAAAATTCTCGGAAAATTCTCAGAAAATTCTCGGAAAATTCCCGGAAAATTCTCGGAAAATTCTCGGAAAATTCTCGGAAAATTCTCGGAAAATTCTCGGAAAATTCTCGGAAAATTCTCGGAAAATTCTCGGAAAATTCTCGGAAAATTCTCGGAAAATTCTCAGAAAATTCTCGGAAAATTGACAGAAAATTCTCGGAAAATTCTCGGAAAATTCTCGGAAAATTGACGGAAAATTCTCGGAAAATTCTCGGAAAATTCTCCGGAAATTCTGAGAAAATTTTCGGAAAATTCTCGGAAAATTCTCGGAAAATTCTCGGAAAATTCTCGGAAAATTCTCGGAAAATTGACGGAAAATTCTCGGAAAATTCTCGGAAAATTCTCAGAAAATTCTCGGAAAATTCTCGGAAAATTCTCGGAAAATTCTCGGAAAATTCTCGGAAAATTCTCGGAAAATTCTCGGAAAATTCTCGGAAAATTCCCGGAAAATTCTCGGAAAATTCTCGGAAAATTTTCGGAAAATTCTCGGAAATTTCTCGGAAAATTGACGGAAAATTCTCGGAAAATTCTCAGAAAATTCTCGGAAAATTCTCGGAAAATTCTCGGAAAATTCTCGGAAAATTTTCGGAAAATTCTCGGAAAATTCTCAGAAAATTCTCGGAAAATTCTCGGAAAACTGACGGGAAATTCTCGGAAAATTTCGGAAAATTTCGGAAAATTCTCGGAAAAATCTCGGAAAATTCTCCGAAAATTCTCGGAAAATTCTCAGAAAATTCTGGGAAAATTCTCGGAAAATTCTCGGAAAATCTCGGAAAAATCTCGGAAAATTCTCGGAAAATTCTCGGAAAATTCTCGGAAAATTCTCGGAAAATTCTCGGAAAATTCTCGGAAAATTCTCGGAAAATTCTCAGAAAATTCTCGGAAAATTCTCGGAAAATTCTCGGAAAATTCTCGGAAAATTCTCGGAAAATTCTCGGAAAATTCTCAGAAAATCGTCGGAAAATTCTCGGAAAATTCTCGGAAAATTCTCGGAAAAATCTCGGAAAATTCTCGGAAAATTCTCGGAAAATTGACGGAAAATTCTCGGAAAATTCTCGGAAAATTCTCGGAAAATTCTCGGAAAATTCTCGGAAAATTCTCCGGAAATTCTCGGAAAATTCTCGGAAAATTCTCGGAAAATTCTCGGAAAATTCTCGGAAAATTCTCCGGAAATTCTCGGAAAATTTTCGGAAAATTCTCGGAAAATTCTCGGAAAATTCTCGGAAAATTCTCGGAAAATTCTCGGAAAATTCTCGGAAAATTGACGGAAAATTCTCGGAAAATTCTCGGAAAATTCTCAGAAAATTCTCGGAAAATTCTCGGAAAATTCTCGGAAAATTCTCGGAAAATTCTCGGAAAATTCTCGGAAAATTCTCGGAAAATTCTCGGGAAATTCTCGGAAAATTCTCGGAAAATTTTCCGAAAATTCTCGGAAAATTCTCGGAAAATTGACGGAAAATTCTCGGAAAATTCTCAGAAAATTCTCGGAAAATGCTCGGAAAATTCTCGGAAAATTCTCAGAAAATTCTCGGAAAATTCTCGGAAAATTCTCGGAAAATTCTCGGAAAATTTTCGGAAAATTCTCGGAAAATTCTCAGAAAATTCTCGGAAAATTCTCGGAAAACTGACGGGAAATTCTCGGAAAATTTCGGAAAATTTCGGAAAATTCTCGGAAAAATCTCGGAAAATTCTCCGAAAATTCTCGGAAAATTCTCAGAAAATTCTCGGAAAATTCTCGGAAAATTCTCGGAAAATTCTCGGAAAATTCTCGGAAAATTCTCGGAAAATTCTCGGAAAATTCTCGGAAAATTCTCGGAAAATTCTCGGAAAATTCTCGGAAAATTTTCGGAAAATTCTCGGAAAATTCTCGGAAAATTCTCGGAAAATTCTCGGAAAATTCTCGGAAAATTCTCAGAAAATTCTCGGAAAATTCTCGGAAAATTCTCGGAAAATTCTCGGAAAATTCTCGGAAAATTCTCGGAAAATTCTCGGAAATTTTCGGATAATTCTCGGAAAATTCTCGGAAAATTCTCGGAAAATTCTCCGAAAATTCTCGGAAAATTCTCGGAAAATTCTCGGAAAATTCTCGGAAAATTCTCGGAAACTTCTCAGAAAATTCTCGGAAAATTGACGGAAAATTCTCGGAAAATTCTCGGAAAATTCTCGGAAAGTTCTCGGAAAATTCTCGGAAAATTCTCGGAAAATTCTCGGAAAATTCTCGGAAAATTCTCGGAAAATTCTCGGAAAATTCTTGGAAAATTCTCAGAAAATTCTCGGAAAATTCTCGGAAAATTCTCGGAAAATTTTTGGAAAATTCTCGGAAAATTCTCGGAAAGTTCTCGGAAAATTGACGGAAAATTCTCGGAAAATTCTCGGAAAATTCTCGGAAAATTCTCGGAAAATTCTCAGAAAATTCTCAGAAAATTCTCGGAAAATTCTCGGAAAATTCTCGGAAAATTCTTGGAAAATTCTCAGAAAATTCTCGGAAAATTCTCGGAAAATTCTCGGAAAATTTTTAGAAAATTCTCGGAAAATTCTCGGAAAGTTCTCGGAAAATTGACGGAAAATTCTCGGAAAATTCTCGGAAAATTCTCGGAAAATTCTCGGAAAATTCTCAGAAAATTCTCAGAAAATTCTCGGAAAATTCTCGGAAAATTCTCGGAAAATTCTCGGAAAATTGACGGAAAATTCTCGGAAAATTCTCGGAAAATTCTCGGAAAATTCTCGGAAAATTCTCGGAAAATTCTCGGAAAATTCTCGGAAAATTCTCGGAAAATTCTCGCAAAGTTCTCGGAAAATTCTCGGAAAATTCTCGGAAAATTCTCCGAAAATTCTCGGAAAATTCTCGGAAAATTCTCGGAAAATTCTCGGAAAATTCTCGGAAAATTCTCAGAAAATTCTCGGAAAATTCTCGGAAAATTCTCGGAAAATTCTCGGAAAATTCTCGGAAAATTCTCGGAAAATTCTCGGAAAATTCTCGGAAAATTCTCGCAAAATTCTCGGAAAATTCTCGGAAAATTCTCGGAAAATTCTCGGAAAATTCTCGGAAAATTCTCGGAATATTCTCGGAAAATTGTCGGAAAATTCTCGGAAAATTTTTTGAAAATTCTCGGAAAATTCTCGGAAAGTTCTCGGAAAATTCTCGGAAAATTCTCGGAAAATTCTCGGAAAATTCTCGGAAAATTCTCGGAAAATTCTCGGAAAATTCTCGGAAAATTCTCGGAAAATTCTCGGAAAATTCTCGGAAAATTCTCGGAAAATTCTCGGAAAATTCTCGGAAAATTCTCGGAAAATTCTCGGATAATTCTCGGAAAATTCTCGGAAAATTCTCGGAAAATTCTCGGAAAATTCTCGGAAAATTGTCGGAAAATTCTCGGAAAATTCTCGGAAAATTCTCGGAAAATTCTCGGAAAATTCTCGGAAAATTCTGGCAAAGTTCTCGGAAAATTCTCGGAAAATTCTCGGAAAATTCTCGGAAAAATCTCGGAAAATTCTCGGAAAATTCTCGGAAAATTCTCGGAAAATTCTCGGAAAATTCTCAGAAAATTCTCGGAAAATTGACAGAAAATTCTCGGAAAATTCTCGGAAAATTCTGGGAAAATTCTCGGAAAATTCTCGGAAAATTCTCGGAAAATTCTCCGGAAATTCTCGGAAAATTTTCGGAAAATTCTCGGAAAATTCTCGGAAAATTCTCCGAAAATTCTCGGAAAATTCTCGGAAAATTCTCGGAAAATTGACGGAAAATTCTCGGAAAATTCTCGGAAATTCTCAGAAAATTCTCGGAAAATTCTCGGAAAATTCTCGGAAAATTCTCGCAAAATTCTCGGAAAATTCTCGGAAAATTCTCGGAAAATTCTCGGAGAATTCCCGGAAAATTCTCGGAAGATTCTCGGAAAATTTTCGGAAAATTCTCGGAAAATTCTCGGAAAATTGACGGAAAATTCTCGGAAAATTCTCAGAAAATTCTCGGAAAATTCTCGGAAAATTCTCGGAAAATTCTCGGAAAATTTTCGGAAAATTCTCGCAAAATTCTCAGAAAATTCTCGGAAAATTCTCGGAAAACTGACGGGAAATTCTCGGAAAATTTCGGAAAATTTCGGAAAATTCTCGGAAAAATCTCGGAAAATTCTCCGAAAATTCTCGGAAAATTCTCAGAAAATTCTCGGAAAATTCTCGGAAAATTCTCGGAAAATCTCGGAAAAATCTCGGAAAATTCTCGGAAAATTCTCGGAAAATTCTCGGAAAATTCTCGGAAAATTCTCGGAAAATTCTCGGAAAATTCTCGGAAAATTCTCAGAAAATTCTCGGAAAATTCTCGGAAATTCTCGGAAAATTCTCGGAAAATTCTCGGAAAATTCTCGGAAAATTCTCAGAAAATCGTCGGAAAATTCTCGGAAAATTCTCGGAAAATTCTCGGAAAAATCTCGGAAAATTCTCGGAAAATTCTCGGAAAATTGACGGAAAATTCTCGGAAAATTCTCGGAAAATTCTCGGAAAATTCTCGGAAAATTGACGGAAAATTCTCGGAAAATTCTCGGAAAATTCTCGGAAAATTCTCGGAAAATTCTCGGAAAATTCTCGGAAAGTTCACGGAAAATTCTCGGAAAATTCTCGGAAAATTCTCGGAAAATTCTCGGAAAATTCTCGGAAAATTCTCGGAAAATTCTCGGAAAATTCTCAGAAAATTCTCGGAAAATTCTCGGAAAATTCTTGGAAAATTCTCGGAAAATTCTCGGAAAATTCTCGGAAAATTCTCGGAAAATTCTCGGAAAATTCCCGGAAAATTCTCGGAAAATTCTCAGAAAATTCTCGGAAAATTCTCGGAAAATTCTCGGAAAATTCTCGGAAAATTCTCGGAAAATTTTCGGAAAATTCTCGGAAAATTCTTCGAAAATTCTCGGAAAATTCCCGGAAACTTCTCGGAAAATTCTCAGAAAATTCCCGGAAAATTCTCGGAAAATTCTCGGAAAATTCTCGGAAAATTCTCGGAAAATTCTCGGAAAATTCTCGGAAAATTCTCGGAAAATTCTCGGAAAATTCTCGGAAAATTCTCGCAAAGTTCTCGGAAAATTCTCGGAAAATTCTCGGAAAATTCTCGGAAAATGCTCGGAAAATTCTCGGAAAATTCTCGGAAAATTCTCGGAAAATTCTCGGAAAATTCTCGGAAAATTCTCGGAAAATTCTCGGAAAATTCTCGGAAAATTCTCGGAAAATTTTCGGAAAATTCTCGGAAAATTCTCGGAAAATTCTCGGAAAATTCTCGGAAAATTCTCGGAAAATTCTCAGAAAATTCTCGGAAAATTCTCGGAAAATTCTTGGAAAATTCTCGGAAAATTCTCGGAAAATTCTCGGAAAATTCTCGGAAAATTCTCGGAAATTTTCGGATAATTCTCGGAAAATTCTCGGAAAATCTCGGAAAATTCTCGGAAAATTCTCGGAAAATTCTCGGAAAATTCTCGCAAAGTTCTCGGAAAATTCTCGGAAAATTCTCGGAAAATTCTCGGAAAATTCTCGGAAAATTCTCGGAAAATTCTCGGAAAATTCTCGGAAAATTCTCGGAAAATTCTCGGAAAATTCTCGGAAAATTCTCGGAAAATTCTCGGAAATTTTCGGATAATTCTCGGAAAATTCTCGGAAAATTCTCGGAAAATTCTCGGAAAATTCTCGGAAAATTCTCGGAAAATTCTCGGAAAATTCTCGGAAAATTCTCGGAAAATTCTCGGAAAATTCTCGGAAAATTCTCGCAAAGTTCTCGGAAAATTCTCGGAAAATTCTCGGAAAATTCTCCGAAAATTCTCGGAAAATTCTCGGAAAATTCTCGGAAAATTCTCGGAAAATTCTCGGAAAATTCTCAGAAAATTCTCGGAAAATTCTCGGAAAATTCTCGGAAAATTCTCGGAAAATTCTCGGAAAATTCTCGGAAAATTCTCGGAAAATTCTCGGAAAATTCTCGCAAAGTTCTCGGAAAATTCTCGGAAAATTCTCGGAAAATTCTCGGAAAATTCTCGGAAAATTCTCGGAAAATTCTCGGAAAATTGTCGGAAAATTCTCGGAAAATTTTCGGAAAATTCTCGGAAAATTCTCGCAAAGTTCTCGGAAAATTCTGGGAAAATTCTCGGAAAATTCTCGGAAAATTCTCGGAAAATTCTCGGAAAATTCTCGGAAAATTCTCGGAAAATTCTCGGAAAATTCTCGGAAAATTCTCGGAAAATTCTCGGAAAATTCTCGGAAAATTCTCGGAAAATTCTCGGAAAATTCTCGGATAATTCTCGGAAAATTCTCGGAAAATTCTCGGAAAATTCTCGGAAAATTCTCGGAAATTTTCGGATAATTCTCGGAAAATTCTCGGAAAATCTCGGAAAATTCTCGGAAAATTCTCGGAAAATTCTCGGAAAATTCTCGGAAAATTCTCGGAAAATTCTCAGAAAATTCTCGGAAAATTCTCGGAAAATTCTCGGAAAATTCTCGGAAAATTCTCGGAAAATTCTCGGAAAATTCTCAGAAAATTCTCGAAAATTTTCGGATAATTCTCGGAAAATTCTCGGAAAATCTCGGAAAATTCTCGGAAAATTCTCGGAAAATTCTCGGAAAATTCTCGGAAAATTCTCGCAAAGTTCTCGGAAAATTCTCGGAAAATTCTCGGAAAATTCTCGGAAAATTCTCGGAAAATTCTCGGAAAATTCTCGGAAAATTCTCGGAAAATTCTCGGAAAATTCTCGGAAAATTCTCGGAAAATTCTCGGAAAATTCTCGGAAATTTTCGGATAATTCTCGGAAAATTCTCGGAAAATTCTCGGAAAATTCTCGGAAAATTCTCGGAAAATTCTCGGAAAATTCTCGGAAAATTCTCGGAAAATTCTCGGAAAATTCTCGGAAAATTCTCGGAAAATTCTCGCAAAGTTCTCGGAAAATTCTCGGAAAATTCTCGGAAAATTCTCCGAAAATTCTCGGAAAATTCTCGGAAAATTCTCGGAAAATTCTCGGAAAATTCTCGGAAAATTCTCAGAAAATTCTCGGAAAATTCTCGGAAAATTCTCGGAAAATTCTCGGAAAATTCTCGGAAAATTCTCGGAAAATTCTCGGAAAATTCTCGGAAAATTCTTGGAAAATTCTCGGAAAATTCTCGGAAAATTCTCGGAAAATTGACGGAAAATTCTCGGAAAATTGACAGAAAATTCTCGGAAAATTCTCGGAAAATTCTCGGAAAATTGACGGAAAATTCTCGGAAAATTCTCGGAAAATTCTCCGGAAATTCTCGGAAAATTTTCGGAAAATTCTCGGAAAATTCTCGGAAAATTCTCGGAAAATTCTCGGAAAATTCTCGGAAAATTCTCGGAAAATTGACGGAAAATTCTCGGAAAATTCTCGGAAAATTCTCAGAAAATTCTCGGAAAATTCTCGGAAAATTCTCGGAAAATTCTCGGAAAATTCTCGGAAAATTCTCGGAAAATTCTCGGAAAATTCTCGGAAAATTCCCGGAAAATTCTCGGAAAATTCTCGGAAAATTTTCGGAAAATTCTCGGAAAATTCTCGGAAAATTGACGGAAAATTCTCGGAAAATTCTCAGAAAATTCTCGGGAAATTCTCGGAAAATTCTCGGAAAATTCTCGGAAAATTCTCGGAAAATTCTCAGAAAATTCTCGGAAAATTCTCGGAAAATTCTCGGAAAATTCTCGGAAAATTCTCGGAAAATTCTCGGAAAATTCTCAGAAAATTCTCGGAAATTTTCGGATAATTCTCGGAAAATTCTCGGAAAATCTCGGAAAATTCTCGGAAAATTCTCGGAAAATTCTCGGAAAATTCTCGGAAAATTCTCGCAAAGTTCTCGGAAAATTCTCGGAAAATTCTCGGAAAATTCTCGGAAAATTCTCGGAAAATTCTCGGAAAATTCTCGGAAAATTCTCGGAAAATTCTCGGAAAATTCTCGGAAAATTCTCGGATAATTCTCGGAAAATTCTCGGAAATTTTCGGATAATTCTCGGAAAATTCTCGGAAAATTCTCGGAAAATTCTCGGAAAATTCTCGGAAAATTCTCGGAAAATTCTCGGAAAATTCTCGGAAAATTCTCGGAAAATTCTCGGAAAATTCTCGGAAAATTCTCGCAAAGTTCTCAGAAAATTCTCGGAAAATTCTCGGAAAATTCTCCGAAAATTCTCGGAAAATTCTCGGAAAATTCTCGGAAAATTCTCGGAAAATTCTCGGAAAATTCTCAGAAAATTCTCGGAAAATTCTCGGAAAATTCTCGGAAAATTCTCGGAAAATTCTCGGAAAATTCTCGGAAAATTCTCGGAAAATTCTCGGAAAATTCTCGGAAAATTCTCGGAAAATTCTCGGAAAATTCTCGGAAAATTCTCAGAAAATTCTCGGAAAATTGACAGAAAATTCTCGGAAAATTCTCGGAAAATTCTCGGAAAATTGACGGAAAATTCTCGGAAAATTCTCGGAAAATTCTCCGGAAATTCTCGGAAAATTTTCGGAAAATTCTCGGAAAATTCTCGGAAAATTCTCGGAAAATTCTCGGAAAATTCTCGGAAAATTGACGGAAAATTCTCGGAAAATTCTCGGAAAATTCTCAGAAAATTCTCGGAAAATTCTCGGAAAATTCTCGGAAAATTCTCGGAAAATTCTCGGAAAATTCTCGGAAAATTCTCGGAAAATTCTCGGAAAATTCCCGGAAAATTCTCGGAAAATTCTCGGAAAATTTTCGGAAAATTCTCGGAAAATTCTCGGAAAATTGACGGAAAATTCTCGGAAAATTCTCAGAAAATTCTCGGAAAATTCTCGGAAAATTCTCGGAAAATTCTCGGAAAATTCTCGGAAAATTTTCGGAAATTTTCGGATAATTCTTGGAAAATTCTCGGAAAATCTCGGAAAATTCTCGGAAAATTCTCGGAAAATTCTCGGAAAATTCTCGGAAAATTCTCGCAAAGTTCTCGGAAAATTCTCGGAAAATTCTCGGAAAATTCTCGGAAAATTCTCGGAAAATTCTCGGAAAATTCTCGGAAAATTCTCGGAAAATTCTCGGAAAATTCTCGGAAAATTCTCGGAAAATTCTCGGAAAATTCTCGGAAATTTTCGGATAATTCTCGGAAAATTCTCGGAAAATTCTCGGAAAATTCTCGGAAAATTCTCGGAAAATTCTCGGAAAATTCTCGGAAAATTCTCGGAAAATTCTCGGAAAATTCTCGGAAAATTCTCGGAAAATTCTCGCAAAGTTCTCGGAAAATTCTCGGAAAATTCTCGGAAAATTCTCCGAAAATTCTCGGAAAATTCTCGGAAAATTCTCGGAAAATTCTCGGAAAATTCTCGGAAAATTCTCAGAAAATTCTCGGAAAATTCTCGGAAAATTCTCGGAAAATTCTCGGAAAATTCTCGGAAAATTCTCGGAAAATTCTCGGAAAATTCTCGGAAAATTCTCGGAAAATTCTCGGAAAATTCTCGGAAAATTCTCGGAAAATTCTCAGAAAATTCTCGGAAAATTGACAGAAAATTCTCGGAAAATTCTCGGAAAATTCTTGGAAAATTGACGGAAAATTCTCGGAAAATTCTCGGAAAATTCTCCGGAAATTCTCGGAAAATTTTCGGAAAATTCTCGGAAAATTCTCGGAAAATTCTCGGAAAATTCTCGGAAAATTCTCGGAAAATTCTCGGAAAATTGACGGAAAATTCTCGGAAAATTCTCGGAAAATTCTCAGAAAATTTTCGGAAAATTCTCGGAAAATTCTCGGAAAATTCTCGGAAAATTCTCGGAAAATTCTCGGAAAATTCTCGGAAAATTCTCGGAAAATTCCCGGAAAATTCTCGGAAAATTCTCGGAAAATTTTCGGAAAATTCTCGGAAAATTCTCGGAAAATTGACGGAAAATTCTCGGAAAATTCTCAGAAAATTCTCGGAAAATTCTCGGAAAATTCTCGGAAAATTCTCGGAAAATTTTCGGAAAATTCTCGGAAAATTCTCAGAAAATTCTCGGAAAATTCTCGGAAAACTGACGGGAAATTCTCGGAAAATTTCGGAAAATTTCGGAAAATTCTCGGAAAAATCTCGGAAAATTCTCCGAAAATTCTCGGAAAATTCTCAGAAAATTCTCGGAAAATTCTCGGAAAATTCTCGGAAAATCTCGGAAAAATCTCGGAAAATTCTCGGAAAATTCTCGGAAAATTCTCGGAAAATTCTCGGAAAATTCTCGGAAAATTCTCGGAAAATTCTCAGAAAATTCTCGGAAAATTCTCGGAAAATTCTCGGAAAATTCTCGGAAAATTCTCGGAAAATTCTCGGAAAATTCTCAGAAAATCGTCGGAAAATTCTCGGAAAATTCTCGGAAAATTCTCGGAAAAATCTCGGAAAATTCTCGGAAAATTCTCGGAAAATTGACGGAAAATTCTCGGAAAATTCTCGGAAAATTCTCGGAAAATTCTCGGAAAATTCTCGGAAAATTCTCCGGAAATTCTCGGAAAATTCTCGGAAAATTCTCGGAAAATTCTCGGAAAATTCTCGGAAAATTCTCCGGAAATTCTCGGAAAATTTTCGGAAAATTCTCGGAAAATTCTCGGAAAATTCTCGGAAAATTCTCGGAAAATTCTCGGAAAATTCTCGGAAAATTGACGGAAAATTCTCGGAAAATTCTCGGAAAATTCTCAGAAAATTCTCGGAAAATTCTCGGAAAATTCTCGGAAAATTCTCGGAAAATTCTCGGAAAATTCTCGGAAAATTCTCGGAAAATTCTCGGGAAATTCTCGGAAAATTCTCGGAAAATTTTCCGAAAATTCTCGGAAAATTCTCGGAAAATTGACGGAAAATTCTCGGAAAATTCTCAGAAAATTCTCGGAAAATGCTCGGAAAATTCTCGGAAAATTCTCAGAAAATTCTCGGAAAATTCTCGGAAAATTCTCGGAAAATTCTCGGAAAATTTTCGGAAAATTCTCGGAAAATTCTCAGAAAATTCTCGGAAAATTCTCGGAAAACTGACGGGAAATTCTCGGAAAATTTCGGAAAATTTCGGAAAATTCCCGGAAAAATCTCGGAAAATTCTCCGAAAATTCTCGGAAAATTCTCAGAAAATTCTCGGAAAATTCTCGGAAAATTCTCGGAAAATTCTCGGAAAATTCTCGGAAAATTCTCGGAAAATTCTCGGAAAATTCTCGGAAAATTCTCGGAAAATTCTCGGAAAATTTTCGGAAAATTCTCGGAAAATTCTCGGAAAATTCTCGGAAAATTCTCGGAAAATTCTCGGAAAATTCTCAGAAAATTCTCGGAAAATTCTCGGAAAATTCTCGGAAAATTCTCGGAAAATTCTCGGAAAATTCTCGGAAAATTCTCGGAAATTTTCGGATAATTCTCGGAAAATTCTCGGAAAATTCTCGGAAAACTCTCCGAAAATTCTCGGAAAATTCTCGGAAAATTCTCGGAAAATTCTCGGGAAATTCTCGGAAACTTCTCAGAAAATTCTCGGAAAATTGACGGAAAATTCTCGGAAAATTCTCGGAAAATTCTCGGAAAGTTCTCGGAAAATTCTCGGAAAATTCTCGGAAAATTCTCGGAAAATTCTCGGAAAATTCTCGGAAAATTCTCGGAAAATTCTCGGAAAATTCTTGGAAAATTCTCAGAAAGTTCTCGGAAAATTCTCGGAAATTTCTCGGAAAATTTTTAGAAAATTCTCGGAAAATTCTCGGAAAGTTCTCGGAAAATTGACGGAAAATTCTCGGAAAATTCTCGGAAAATTCTCGGAAAATTCTCGGAAAATTCTCAGAAAATTCTCAGAAAATTCTCGGAAAATTCTCGGAAAATTCTCGGAAAATTCTTGGAAAATTCTCAGAAAATTCTCGGAAAATTCTCGGAAAATTCTCGGAAAATTTTTAGAAAATTCTCGGAAAATTCTCGGAAAGTTCTCGGAAAATTGACGGAAAATTCTCGGAAAATTCTCGGAAAATTCTCGGAAAATTCTCGGAAAATTCTCAGAAAATTCTCAGAAAATTCTCGGAAAATTCTCGGAAAATTCTCGGAAAATTCTCGGAAAATTGACGGAAAATTCTCGGAAAATTCTCGGAAAATTCTCGGAAAATTCTCGGAAAATTCTCGGAAAATTCTCGGAAAATTCTCGGAAAATTCTCGGAAAATTCTCGCAAAGTTCTCGGAAAATTCTCGGAAAATTCTCGGAAAATTCTCCGAAAATTCTCGGAAAATTCTCGGAAAATTCTCGGAAAATTCTCGGAAAATTCTCGGAAAATTCTCAGAAAATTCTCGGAAAATTCTCGGAAAATTCTCGGAAAATTCTGGGAAAATTCTCGGAAAATTCTCGGAAAATTCTCGGAAAATTCTCGGAAAATTCTCGCAAAGTTCTCGGAAAATTCTCGGAAAATTCTCGGAAAATTCTCGGAAAATTCTCGGAAAATTCTCGGAAAATTCTCGGAAAATTGTCGGAAAATTCTCGGAAAATTTTCGGAAAATTCTCTGAAAATTCTCGGAAAGTTCTCGGAATATTCTCGGAAAATTCTCGGAAAATTCTCGGAAAATTCTCGGAAAATTCTCGGAAAATTCTCGGAAAATTCTCGGAAAATTCTCGGAAAATTCTCGGAAAATTCTCGGAAAATTCTCGGAAAATTCTCGGAAAATTCTCGGAAAATTCTCGGAAAATTCTCGGATAATTCTCGGAAAATTCTCGGAAAATTCTCGGAAAATTCTCGGAAAATTCTCGGAAAATTCTCGGAAAATTCTCGGAAAATTCTCGGAAAATTCTCGGAAAATTCTCGGAAAATTCTCGGAAAATTCTGGCAAAGTTCTCGGAAAATTCTCGGAAAATTCTCGGAAAATTCTCGGAAAATTCTCGGAAAATTCTCAGAAAATTCTCGGAAAATTGACAGAAAATTCTCGGAAAATTCTCGGAAAATTCTGGGAAAATTCTCGGAAAATTCTCGGAAAATTCTCGGAAAATTCTCCGGAAATTCTCGGAAAATTTTCGGAAAATTCTCGGAAAATTCTCGGAAAATTCTCGGAAAATTCTCGGAAAATTCTCGGAAAAATCTCGGAAAATTGACGGAAAATTCTCGGAAAATTCTCGGAAAATTCTCAGAAAATTCTCGGAAAATTCTCGGAAAATTCTCGGAAAATTCTCGGAAAATTCTCGGAAAATTCTCGGAAAATTCTCGGAAAATTCTCGGAGAATTCCCGGAAAATTCTCGGAAGATTCTCGGAAAATTTTCAGAAAATTCTCGGAAAATTCTCGGAAAATTGACGGAAAATTCTCGGAAAATTCTCAGAAAATTCTCGGAAAATTCTCGGAAAATTCTCGGAAAATTCTCCGAAAATTTTCGGAAAATTCTCGGAAAATTCTCGGAACACTGACGGGAAATTCTCGGAAAATTTCGGAAAATTTCGGGAAATTCTCGGAAAAATCTCGGAAAATTCTCCGAAAATTCTCGGAAAATTCTCAGAAAATTCTCGGAAAATTCTCGGAAAATTCTCGGAAAATCTCGGAAAAATCTCGGAAAATTCTCGGAAAATTCTCGGAAAATTCTCGGAAAATTCTCGGAAAATTCTCGGAAAATTCTCGGAAAATTCTCGGAAAATTCTCAGAAAATTCTCGGAAAATTCTCGGAAATTCTCGGAAAATTCTCGGAAAATTCTCGGAAAATTCTCGGAAAATTCTCAGAAAATCGTCGGAAAATTCTCGGAAAATTCTCGGAAAATTCTCGGAAAAATCTCGGAAAATTCTCGGAAAATTCTCGGAAAATTGACGGAAAATTCTCGGAAAATTCTCGGAAAATTCTCGGAAAATTCTCGGAAAATTGACGGAAAATTCTCGGAAAATTCTCGGAAAATTCTCGGAAAATTCTCGGAAAATTCTCGGAAAATTCTCGGAAAGTTCTCGGAAAATTCTCGGAAAATTCTCGGAAAATTCTCGGAAAATTCTCGGAAAATTCTCGGAAAATTCTCGGAAAATTCTCGGAAAATTCTCAGAAAATTCTCGGAAAATTCTCGGAAAATTCTTGGAAAATTCTCGGAAATCTCTCGGAAAATTCTCGGAAAATTCTCGGAAAATTCTCGGAAAATTCCCGGAAAATTCTCGGAAAATTCTCAGAAAATTCTCGGAAAATTCTCGGAAAATTCTCGGAAAATTCTCGGAAAATTCTCGGAAAATTTTCGGAAAATTCTCGGAAAATTCTTCGAAAATTCTCGGAAAATTCCCGGAAAATTCTCGGAAAATTCTCAGAAAATTCCCGGAAAATTCTCGGAAAATTCTCGGAAAATTCTCGGAAAATTCTCGGAAAATTCTCGGAAAATTCTCGGAAAATTCTCGGAAAATTCTCGGAAAATTCTCGGAAAATTCTCGGAAAATTCTCGCAAAGTTCTCGGAAAATTCTCGGAAAATTCTCGGAAAATCTCGGAAAATGCTCGGAAAATTCTCGGAAAATTCTCGGAAAATTCTCGGAAAATTCTCGGAAAATTCTCGGAAAATTCTCGGAAAATTCTCGGAAAATTCTCGGAAAATTCTCGGAAAATTTTCGGAAAATTCTCGGAAAATTCTCGGAAAATTCTCGGAAAATTCTCGGAAAATTCTCAGAAAATTCTCGGAAAATTCTCGGAAAATTCTCGGAAAATTCTCGGAAAATTCTCGGAAAATTCTCGGAAAATTCTCGGAAAATTCTCGGAAATTTTCGGATAATTCTCGGAAAATTCTCGGAAAATCTCGGAAAATTCTCGGAAAATTCTCGGAAAATTCTCGGAAAATTCTCGGAAAATTCTCGCAAAGTTCTCGGAAAATTCTCGGAAAATTCTCGGAAAATTCTCGGAAAATTCTCGGAAAATTCTCGGAAAATTCTCGGAAAATTCTCGGAAAATTCTCGGAAAATTCTCGGAAAATTCTCGGAAAATTCTCGGAAAATTCTCGGAAATTTTCGGATAATTCTCGGAAAATTCTCGGAAAATTCTCGGAAAATTCTCGGAAAATTCTCGGAAAATTCTCGGAAAATTCTCGGAAAATTCTCGGAAAATTCTCGGAAAATTCTCGGAAAATTCTCGGAAAATTCTCGCAAAGTTCTCGGAAAATTCTCGGAAAATTCTCGGAAAATTCTCCGAAAATTCTCGGAAAATTCTCGGAAAATTCTCGGAAAATTCTCGGAAAATTCTCGGAAAATTCTCAGAAAATTCTCGGAAAATTCTCGGAAAATTCTCGGAAAATTCTCGGAAAATTCTCGGAAAATTCTCGGAAAATTCTCGGAAAATTCTCGGAAAATTCTCGCAAAGTTCTCGGAAAATTCTCGGAAAATTCTCGGAAAATTCTCGGAAAATTCTCGGAAAATTCTCGGAAAATTCTCGGAAAATTGTCGGAAAATTCTCGGAAAATTTTCGGAAAATTCTCGCAAAATTCTCGCAAAGTTCTCGGAAAATTCTCGGAAAATTCTCGGAAAAT
Source organism: Eutreptiella sp. 'Long Island Sound 2002' (assembly GCA_964036045.1). Lineage (NCBI taxonomy): Eukaryota > Euglenozoa > Euglenophyceae > Eutreptiales > Eutreptiaceae > Eutreptiella > Eutreptiella sp. 'Long Island Sound 2002'. The sequence continues at coordinate 16,149 of CAXIWF010000475.1, read as the reverse complement.
TCTCGGAAAATTCTCGGAAAATTCTCGGAAAATTCTCGGAAAATTCTCGGAAAATTCTCGGAAAATTCTCGGAAAATTCTCGGAAAATTCTCGGAAAATTCTCGGAAAATTCTCGGAAAATTCTCGGAAAATTCTCGGAAAATTCTCGGATAATTCTCGGAAAATTCTCGGAAAATTCTCGGAAAATTCTCGGAAAATTCTCGGAAAATTCTCGGAAAATTCTCGGAAAATTCTCGGAAAATTCTCGGAAAATTCTCGGAAAATTCTCGGAAAATTCTGGCAAAGTTCTCGGAAAATTCTCGGAAAATTCTCGGAAAATTCTCGGAAAAATCTCGGAAAATTCTCGGAAAATTCTCGGAAAATTCTCGGAAAATTCTCGGAAAATTCTCAGAAAATTCTCGGAAAATTGACAGAAAATTCTCGGAAAATTCTCGGAAAATTCTGAGAAAATTCTCGGAAAATTCTCGGAAAATTCTCGGAAAATTCTCCGGAAATTCTCGGAAAATTTTCGGAAAATTCTCGGAAAATTCTCGGAAAATTCTCGGAAAATTCTCGGAAAATTCTCGGAAAATTCTCGGAAAATTGACGGAAAATTCTCGGAAAATTCTCGGAAAATTCTCAGAAAATTCTCGGAAAATTCTCGGAAAATTCTCGGAAAATTCTCGGAAAATTCTCGGAAAATTCTCGGAAAATTCTCGGAAAATTCTCGGAGAATTCCCGGAAAATTCTCGGAAGATTCTCGGAAAATTTTCGGAAAATTCTCGGAAAATTCTCGGAAAATTGACGGAAAATTCTCGGAAAATTCTCAGAAAATTCTCGGAAAATTCTCGGAAAATTCTCGGAAAATTCTCGGAAAATTTTCGGAAAATTCTCGGAAAATTCTCAGAAAATTCTCGGAAAATTCTCGGAAAACTGACGGGAAATTCTCGGAAAATTTCGGAAAATTTCGGAAAATTCTCGGAAAAATCTCGGAAAATTCTCCGAAAATTCTCGGAAAATTCTCAGAAAATTCTCGGAAAATTCTCGGAAAATTCTCGGAAAATCTCGGAAAAATCTCGGAAAATTCTCGGAAAATTCTCGGAAAATTCTCGGAAAATTCTCGGAAAATTCTCGGAAAATTCTCGGAAAATTCTCGGAAAATTCTCAGAAAATTCTCGGAAAATTCTCGGAAATTCTCGGAAAATTCTCGGAAAATTCTCGGAAAATTCTCGGAAAATTCTCAGAAAATCGTCGGAAAATTCTCGGAAAATTCTCGGAAAATTCTCGGAAAAATCTCGGAAAATTCTCGGAAAATTCTCGGAAAATTGACGGAAAATTCTCGGAGAATTCTCGGAAAATTCTCGGAAAATTCTCGGAAAATTGACGGAAAATTCTCGGAAAATTCTCGGAAAATTCTCGGAAAATTCTCGGAAAATTCTCGGAAAATTCTCGGAAAGTTCTCGGAAAATTCTCGGAAAATTCTCGGAAAATTCTCGGAAAATTCTCGGAAAATTCTCGGAAAATTCTCGGAAAATTCTCGGAAAATTCTCAGAAAATTCTCGGAAAATTCTCGGAAAATTCTTGGAAAATTCTCGGAAAATTCTCGGAAAATTCTCGGAAAATTCTCGGAAAATTCTCGGAAAATTCTCGGAAAATTCTCGGAAAATTTTCGGAAAATTCTAGGAAAATTCTCGGAAAATTGACGGAAAATTCTCGGAAAATTCTCAGAAAATTCTCGGAAAATTCTCGGAAAATTCTCGGAAAATCTCGGAAAATTTTCGGAAAATTCTCGGAAAGTTCTCAGAAAATTCTCGGAAAATTCTCGGAAAACTGACGGAAAATTCTCGGAAAATTTCGGAAAATTCTCAGAAAATTCTCGGAAAATTCTCGGAAAATTCTCGGAAAATCTCGGAAAATTCTCGGAAAATTCTCGGAAAATTCTCAGAAATTTCTCGGAAAATTCTCGGAAAATTCTCGGAAAATTCTCGGAAAATTCTCAGAAAATTCTCGGAAAATTCTCGGAAAATTCTCGGAACATTCTCGTAAAATTTTCGGAAAATTCTCGGAAAATTCTCGGAAAATTCTCGGAAAATTCTCGGAAAATTCTCAGAAAATTCTGGGAAAATTCTCGGAAAATTCTCGGAAAATTCTCGGAAAATTTTCGGAAAATTCTCGGAAAATTCTCGGAAAATTTTCGGAAAATTCTCGGAAAATTCTCGGAAAATTCTCGGAAAATTCTCGGAAAATTCTCGGAAAATTCTCAGAAAATTCTCGAAAAAATTCTCGGAAAATTCTCGGAAAATTCTCGGAAAATTCTCGGAAAATTCTCGGAAAATTCTCGGAAAATTCTCGGAAAATTCTCGGAAAATTCTCGGAAAATTCTCGCAAAGTTCTCGGAAAATTCTCGGAAAATTCTCGGAAAATTCTCGGAAAATTCTCGGAAAATTCTCGGAAAATTCTCGGAAAATTCTCGGAAAATTCTCGGAAAATTCTCGGAAAATTCTCGGAAAATTCTCGGAAAATTCTCGGAAAATTTTCGGAAAATTCTCGGAAAATTCTCGCAAAGTTCTCGGAAAATTCTCGGAAAATTCTCGGAAAATTCTCGGAAAATTCTCGGAAAATTCTCGGAAAATTCTCGGAAAATTCTCGGAAAATTCTCGGAAAATTCTCGGAAAATTCTCGGAAAATTCTCGGAAAATTCTCGGAAAATTCTCGGAAAATTCTCGGAAATTTTCGGATAATTCTCGGAAAATTCTCGGAAAATTCTCGGAAAATTCTCGGAAAATTCTCGGAAAATTCTCGGAAAATTCTCGGAAAATTCTCGCAAAGTTCTCGGAAAATTCTCGGAAAATTCTCGGAAAATTCTCCGAAAATTCTCGGAAAATTCTCGGAAAATTCTCGGAAAATTCTCGGAAAATTCTCGGAAAATTCTCAGAAAATTCTCGGAAAATTCTCGGAAAATTCTCGGAAAATTCTCGGAAAATTCTCGGAAAATTCTCGGAAAATTCTCGGAAAATTCTCGGAAAATTCTCGCAAAGTTCTCGGAAAATTCTCGGAAAATTCTCGGAAAATTCTCGGAAAATTCTCGGAAAATTCTCGGAAAATTCTCGGAAAATTGTCGGAAAATTCTCGGAAAATTTTCGGAAAATTCTCGGAAAATTCTCGCAAAGTTCTCGGAAAATTCTCGGAAAATTCTCGGAAAATTCTCGGAAAATTCTCGGAAAATTCTCGGAAAATTCTCGGAAAATTCTCGGAAAATTCTCGGAAAATTCTCGGAAAATTCTCGGAAAATTCTCGGAAAATTCTCGGAAAATTCTCGGAAAATTCTCGGAAATTTTCGGATAATTCTCGGAAAATTCTCGGAAAATTCTCGGAAAATTCTCGGAAAATTCTCGGAAAATTCTCGGAAAATTCTCGGAAAATTCTCGGAAAATTCTCGGAAAATTCTCGGAAAATTCTCGGAAAATTCTCGCAAAGTTCTCGGAAAATTCTCGGAAAATTCTCGGAAAATTCTCGGAAAATTCTCGGAAAATTCTCGGAAAATTCTCGGAAAATTCTCGGAAAATTCTCGGAAAATTCTCAGAAAATTCTCGGAAAATTGACAGAAAATTCTCGGAAAATTCTCGGAAAATTCTCGGAAAATTCTCGGAGAATTCTTGGAAAATTCTCGGAAAATTCTCCGGAAATTCTCGGAAAATCTTCGGAAAATTCTCGGAAAATTCTGAGAAAATTCTCGGAAAATTCTCGGAAAATTCTCGGAAAATTCTCGGAAAATTGACGGAAAATTCTCGGAAAATTCTCGGAAAATTCTCAGAAAATTCTCGGAAAATTCTCGGAAAATTCTCGGAAAATTCTCGGAAAATTCTCGGAAAATTCTCGGAAAATTCTCGGAAAATTCTCGGAGAATTCCCGGAAAATTCTCGGAAAATTCTCGGAAAATTTTCGGAAAATTCTCGGAAAATTCTCGGAAAATTGACGGAAAATTCTCGGAAAATTCTCAGAAAATTCTCGGAAAATTCTCGGAAAATTCTCGGAAAATTCTCGGAAAATTTTCGGAAAATTCTCGGAAAATTCTCAGAAAATTCTCGGAAAATTCTCGGAAAACTGACGGGAAATTCTCGGAAAATTTCGGAAAATTTCGGAAAATTCTCGGAAAAATCTCGGAAAATTCTCCGAAAATTCTCGGAAAATTCTCGGAAATCTCTCGGAAAATTCTCGGAAAATTCTCGGAAAATTCTTGGAAAATTCTCGGAAAATTCTCGGAAAATTCTCGCAAAGTTCTCGGAAAATTCTCGGAAAATTCTCGGAAAATTCTCGGAAAATTCTCGGAAAATTCTCGGAAAAATCTCGGAAAATTCTCGGAAAATTCTCGGAAAATTCTCGGAAAATTCTCCGAAAATTCTCGGAAAATTCCCGGAAAATTCTCGGAAAATTCTCGGAAAATTTTCAGAAAATTCTCGGAAAATTCTTCGAAAATTGACGGAAAATTCTTGGAAAATTCTCAGAAAATTCTCGGAAAATTCTCGGAAAATTCTCGGAAAATTCTCGGAAAATTTTCGGAAAATTCTCGGAAAATTCTCAGAAAATTCTCGGAAAATTCTCGGAAAATTCTCGGAAAATTCTCGGAAAATTCTCGGAAAATTCTCGGAAAATTCTCGGAAAATTCTCGGAAATTCTCGGATAATTCTCGGAAAATTCTCGGAAAATTCTTGGAAAATTCTCGGAAATTCTCGGAAAATTCTCGGAAAATTCTCGGAAAATTCTCGGAAAATTCTCGGAAAATTTTCGGAAAATTCTCGGAAAATTCTTCGAAAATTCTCGGAAAATTCTCGGAAAATTCTCGGAAAATTCTCAGAAAATTCTCGGAAAATTCTCGGAAAATTCTCGGAAATTCTCGGAGAATTCTCGGAAAATTCTCGGAAAATTCTCGGAAAATTCTCGGAAAATCGTCGGAAAATTCTCGGAAAATTCTCGGAAAATTCTCGGAAAAATCTCGGAAAATTCTCGGAAAATTCTCGGAAAATTGACGGAAAATTCTCGGAAAATTCTCGGAAAATTCTCGGAAAATTCTCGGAAAATTGACGGAAAATTCTCGGAAAATTCTCGGAAAATTCTCGGAAAATTCTCGGAAAATTCTCGGAAAATTCTCGGAAAGTTCTCGGAAAATTCTCGGAAAATTCTCGGAAAATTCTCGGAAAATTCTCGGAAAATTCTCGGAAAATTCTCGGAAAATTCTCGGAAAATTCTCAGAAAATTCTCGGAAAATTCTCGGAAAATTCTTGGAAAATTCTCGGGAAATTCTCGGAAAATTCTCGGAAAATTCTCCGAAAATTCTCGGAAAATTCCCGGAAAATTCTCGGAAAATTCTCGGAAAATTTTCGGAAAATTCTAGGAAAATTCTCGGAAAATTGACGGAAAATTCTCGGAAAATTCTCAGAAAATTCTCGGAAAATTCTCGGAAAATTCTCGGAAAATCTCGGAAAATTTTCGGAAAATTCTCGGAAAGTTCTCAGAAAATTCTCGGAAAATTCTCGGAAAACTGACGGAAAATTCTCGGAAAATTTCGGAAAATTCTCAGAAAATTCTCGGAAAATTCTCGGAAAATTCTCGGAAAATCTCGGAAAATTCTCGGAAAATTCTCGGAAAATTCTCACAAATTTCTCGGAAAATTCTCGGAAAATTCTCGGAAAATTCTCGGAAAATTCTCGGAAAATTCTCGGAAAATTCTCAGAAAATTCTCGGAAAATTCTCGGAAAATTCTCGGAAAATTCTCGGAAAATTCTCGGAAAATTCTCGGAAAATTCTCGGAAATTCTCGGAAAATTCTCGGAAAATTCTCGGAAAATTCTCGCAAAGTTCTCGGAAAATTCTCGGAAAATTCTCGGAAAATTCTCGGAAAATTCTCGGAAAATTCTCGGAAAATTCTCGGAAAATTCTCGGAAAATTCTCTGAAAATTTTCGGAAAATTCTCGGAAAATTCTCCCAAAGTTCTCGGAAAATTCTCGGAAAATTCTCGGAAAATTCTCGGAAAATTCTCGGAAAATTCTCGGAAAATTCTCGGAAAATTCTCGGAAAATTCTCGGAAAATTCTCCGAAAATTCTCGGAAAATTCCCGGAAAATTCTCGGAAAATTCTCGGAAAATTTTCGGAAAATTCTCGGAAAATTCTTCGAAAATTGACGGAAAATTCTCGGAAAATTCTCAGAAAATTCTCGGAAAATTCTCGGAAAATTCTCGGAAAATTCTCGGAAAATTTTCGGAAAATTCTCGGAAAATTCTCAGAAAATTCTCGGAAAATTCTCGGAAAATTCTCGGAAAATTCTCGGAAAGTTCTCGGAAAATTCTCGGAAAATTCTCGGAAAATTCTCGGAAAATTCTCGGAAAATTCTCGGAAAATTCTCGGAAAATTCTCGGAAAATTCTCAGAAAATTCTCGGAAAATTCTCGGAAAATTCTTGGAAAATTCTCGGAAAATTCTCGGAAAATTCTCGCAAAATTCTCGGAAAATTCTCGGAAAATTCCCGGAAAATTCTCGGAAAATTCTCGGAAAATTTTCGGAAAATTCTAGGAAAATTCTCGGAAAATTGACGGAAAATTCTCGGAAAATTCTCAGAAAATTCTCGGAAAATTCTCGGAAAATCTCGGATAATTTTCGGAAAATTCTCGGAAAGTTCTCAGAAAATTCTCGGAAAATTCTCGGAAAACTGACGGAAAATTCTCGGAAAATTTCGGAAAATTCTCAGAAAATTCTCGGAAAATTCTCGGAAAATTCTCGGAAAATCTCGGAAAATTCTCGGAAAATTCTCGGAAAATTCTCACAAATTTCTCGGAAAATTCTCGGAAAATTCTCGGAAAATTCTCGGAAAATTCTCGGAAAATTCTCGGAAAATTCTCAGAAAATTCTCGGAAAATTCTCGGAAAATTCTCGGAAAATTCTCGGAAAATTCTCGGAAAATTCTCGGAAAATTCTCGGAAAATTCTCGGAAAATTCTCGGAAAATTCTCGGAAAATTCTCGCAAAGTTCTCGGAAAATTCTCGGAAAATTCTCGGAAAATTCTCGGAAAATTCTCGGAAAATTCTCGGAAAATTCTCGGAAAATTCTCGGAAAATTCTCTGAAAATTTTCGGAAAATTCTCGGAAAATTCTCCCAAAGTTCTCGGAAAATTCTCGGAAAATTCTCGGAAAATTCTCGGAAAATCTCGGAAAATTCTCGGAAAATTCTCGGAAAATTCTCGGAAAATTCTCGGAAAATTCTCCCGAAAATTCTCGGAAAATTCCCGGAAAATTCTCGGAAATTCTCGGAAAATTTTCGGAAAATTCTCGGAAAATTCTTCGAAAATTGACGGAAAATTCTCGGAAAATTCTCAGAAAATTCTCGGAAAATTCTCGGAAAATTCTCGGAAAATTCTCGGAAAATTTTCGGAAAATTCTCGGAAAAATTCTCAGAAAATTCTCGGAAAATTCTCGGAAAATTCTCGGAAAATTCTCGGAAAATTCTCGGAAAATTCTCGGAAAATTCTCGGAAAATTCTCGGAAATTCTCGGATAATTCTCGGAAAATTCTCGGAAAATTCTTGGAAAATTTTCGGAAAATCTCGGAAATTCTCGGAAAATTCTCGGAAAATTCTCGGAAAATTCTCGGAAAATTCTCGGAAAATTTTCGGAAAATTCTCAGAAAATTCTCGCAAAGTTCTCGGAAAATTCTCGGAAAATTCTCGGAAAATTCTCGGAAAATTCTCGGAAAATTCTCGGAAAATTCTCGGAAAAATCTCGGAAATTCTCGGAAAATTCTCGGAAAATTCTCAGAAAATTCTCGGAAAATTCTCGGAAAATTCTCGGAAAATTCTCGGAAAATTCTCGGAAAATTTTCGGAAAATTCTCGGAAAATTCTTCGAAATTCTCGGAAAATTCTCGGAAAATTCTCGGAAAATTCTCAGAAAATTCCCGGAAAATTCTCGGAAAATTCTCGGAAAATTCTCGGAAAATTCTCGGAAATTCTCGGAAAATTCTCGGAAAATTCTCGGAAATTCTCGGAAAATTCTCGGAAAACTGACGGAAAATTCTCGGAAAATTTCGGAAAATTCTCAGAAAATTCTCGGAAAATTCTCGGAAAATTCTCGGAAAATCTCGGAAAATTCTCGGAAAATTCTCGGAAAATTCTCACAAATTTCTCGGAAAATTCTCGGAAAATTCTCGGAAAATTCTCGGAAAATTCTCGGAAAATTCTCGGAAAATTCTCAGAAAATTCTCGGAAAATTCTCGGAAAATTCTCGGAAAATTCTCGGAAAATTCTCGGAAAATTCTCGGAAAATTCTCGGAAAATTCTCGGAAAATTCTCGGAAAATTCTCGGAAAATTCTCGCAAAGTTCTCGGAAAATTCTCGGAAAATTCTCGAAAATTCTCGGAAAATTCTCGGAAAATTCTCGGAAAATTCTCGGAAAATTCTCGGAAAATTCTCTGAAAATTTTCGGAAAATTCTCGAAAATTCTCCCAAAGTTCTCGGAAAATTCTCGGAAAATTCTCGGAAAATTCTCGGAAAATTCTCGGAAAATTCTCGGAAAATTCTCGGAAAATTCTCGGAAAATTCTCGGAAAATTCTCCGAAAATTCTCGGAAAATTCCCGGAAAATTCTCGGAAAATTCTCGGAAAATTTTCGGAAAATTCTCGGAAAATTCTTCGAAAATTGACGGAAAATTCTCGGAAAATTCTCAGAAAATTCTCGAAAATTCTCGGAAAATTCTCGGAAATTCTCGGAAAATTTCGGAAAATTCTCGGAAAATTCTCAGAAAATTCTCGGAAATTCTCGGAAAATTCTCGGAAAATTCTCGGAAAATTCTCGGAAAATTCTCGGAAAATTCTCGGAAAATTCTCGGAAATTCTCGGATAATTCTCGGAAAATTCTCGGAAAATTCTTGGAAATTTCGGAAAATTCTCGGAAAATTCTCGGAAAATTCTCGGAAAATTCTCGGAAAATTCTCGGAAAATTCTCGGAAAATTTTCGGAAAATTCTCAGAAAATTCTCGCAAAGTTCTCGGAAAATTCTCGGAAAATTCTCGGAAAATTCTCGGAAAATTCTCGGAAAATTCTCGGAAAATTCTCGGAAAAATCTCGGAAAATTCTCGGAAAATTCTCGGAAAATTCTCAGAAAATTCTCGGAAAATTCTCGGAAAATTCTCGGAAAATTCTCGGAAAATTCTCGGAAAATTCTCGGAAAATTCTCGGAAAATTCTCAGAAAATTCTCGGAAAATTCTCAGAAAATTCTCGGAAAATTCTCAGAAAATTCCCGGAAAATTCTCGGAAAATTCTCGGAAAATTCTCGGAAAATTCTCGGAAAATTCTCGGAAAATTCTCGGAAAATTCTCGGAAAATTCTCGGAAAATTCTCGGAAAATTCTCGGAAAATTCTCGCAAAGTTCTCGGAAAATTCTCGGAAAATTCTCGGAAAATTCTCGGAAAATGCTCGGAAAATTCTCGGAAAATTCTCGGAAAATTCTCGGAAAATTCTCGGAAAATTCTCGGAAAATTCTCGGAAAATTCTCGGAAAATTCTCGGAAAATTCTCCGAAAATTTTCGGAAAATTCTCGGAAAATTCTCGGAAAATTCTCGGAAAATTCTCGGAAAATTCTCGGAAAATTCTCAGAAAATTCTCGGAAAATTCTCGGAAAATTCTCGGAAAATTCTCGGAAAATTCTCGGAAAATTCTCGGAAAATTCTCGGAAAATTCTCGGAAATTTTCGGATAATTCTCGGAAAATTCTCGGAAAATCTCGGAAAATTCTCGGAAAATTCTCGGAAAATTCTCGGAAAATTCTCGGAAAATTCTCGCAAAGTTCTCGGAAAATTCTCGGAAAATTCTCGGAAAATTCTCGGAAAATTCTCGGAAAATTCTCGGAAAATTCTCGGAAAATTCTCGGAAAATTCTCGGAAAATTCTCGGAAAATTCTCGGAAAATTCTTGGAAAATTCTCAGAAAATTCTCGGAAAATTCTCGGAAAATTCTCGGAAAATTCTCGGAAAATTCTCGGAAAATTCTCCGAAAATTCTCGGAAAATTCTCGGAAAATTCTCGGAAAATTCTCGCAAAGTTCTCGGAAAATTCTCGGAAAATTCTCGGAAAATTCTCGGAAAATTCTCGCAAAGTTCTCGGAAAATTCTCGGAAAATTCTCGGAAAATTCTCGGAAAATTCTCGGAAAATTCTCGGAAAATTGTCGGAAAATTGTCGGAAAATTCTCGGAAAATTTTCGGAAAATTCTCGGAAAATTCTCGCAAAGTTCTCGGAAAATTCTCGGAAAATTCTCGGAAAATTCTCGGAAAATTCTCGGAAAATTCTCGGAAAATTCTCGGAAAATTCTCGGAAAATTCTCGGAAAATTCTCGGAAAATTCTCGGAAAATTCTCGGATAATTCTCGGAAAATTCTCGGAAAATTCTCGGAAAATTCTCGGAAATTTTCGGATAATTCTCGGAAAATTCTCGGAAAATTCTCGGAAAATTCTCGGAAAATTCTCGGAAAATTCTCGGAAAATTCTCGGAAAATTCTCGGAAAATTCTCGGAAAATTCTCGGAAAATTCTCGGAAAATTCTCGCAAAGTTCTCGGAAAATTCTCGGAAAATTCTCGGAAAATTCTCGGAAAATTCTCGGAAAATTCTCGGAAAATTCTCGGAAAATTCTCGGAAAATTCTCGGAAAATTCTCAGAAAATTCTCGGAAAATTGACAGAAAATTCTCGGAAAATTCTCGGAAAATTCTCGGAAAATTCTCGGAAAATTCTCGGAAAATTCTCGGAAAATTCTCCGGAAATTCTCAGAAAATTTTCGGAAAATTCTCGGAAAATTCTCGGAAAATTCTCGGAAAATTCTCGGAAAATTCTCGGAAAATTCTCGGAAAATTGACGAAAATTTCTCGGAAAATTCTCGGAAAATTCTCAGAAAATTCTCGGAAAATTCTCGGAAAATTCTCGGAAAATTCTCGGAAAATTCTCGGAAAATTCTCGGAAAATTCTCGGAAAATTCTCGGAGAATTCCCGGAAAATTCTCGGAAAATTCTCGGAAAATTTTCGGAAAATTCTCGGAAAATTCTCGGAAAATTGACGGAAAATTCTCGGAAAATTCTCAGAAAATTCTCGGAAAATTCTCGGAAAATTCTCGGAAAATTCTCGGAAAATTTTCGGAAAATTCTCGGAAAATTCTCAGAAAATTCTCGGAAAATTCTCGGAAAACTGACGGGAAATTCTCGGAAAATTTCGGAAAATTTCGGAAAATTCTCGGAAAAATCTCGGAAAATTCTCCGAAAATTCTCGGAAAATTCTCAGAAAATTCTCGGAAAATTCTCGGAAAATTCTCGGAAAATCTCGGAAAAATCTCGGAAAATTCTCGGAAAATTCTCGGAAAATTCTCGGAAAATTCTCGGAAAATTCTCGGAAAATTCTCGGAAAATTCTCGGAAAATTCTCAGAAAATTCTCGGAAAATTCTCGGAAATTCTCCGAAAATTCTCGGAAAATTCTCGGAAAATTCCCGGAAAATTCTCAGAAAATCGTCGGAAAATTCTCGGAAAATTCTCGGAAAATTCTCGGAAAACTCTCGGAAAATTCTCGGAAAATTCTCGGAAAATTGACGGAAAATTCTCGGAAAATTCTCGGAAAATTCTCGGAAAATTCTCGGAAAATTGACGGAAAATTCTCGGAAAATTCTCGGAAAATTCTCGGAAAATTCTCGGAAAATTCTCGGAAAATTTTCGGAAAGTTCTCGGAAAATTCTCGGAAAATTCTCGGAAAATTCTCAGAAAATTCTCGGAAAATTCTCGGAAAATTCTCGGAAAATTCTCGGAAAATTCTCAGAAAATTCTCGGAAAATTCTCGGAAAATTCTTGGAAAATTCTCGGAAAATTCTCGGAAAATTCTCGGAAAATTCTCGGAAAATTCTCGGAAAATTCCCGGAAAATTCTCGGAAAATTCTCGGAAAATTTTCGGAAAATTCTAGGAAAATTCTCGGAAAATTGACGGAAAATTCTCGGAAAATTCTCAGAAAATTCTCGGAAAATTCTCGGAAAATTCTCGGAAAATCTCGGAAAATTTTCGGAAAATTCTCGGAAAGTTCTCAGAAAATTCTCGGAAAATTCTCGGAAAACTGACGGAAAATTCTCGGAAAATTTCGGAAAATTCTCAGAAAATTCTCGGAAAATTCTCGGAAAATTCTCGGAAAATCTCGGAAAATTCTCGGAAAATTCTCGGAAAATTCTCAGAAATTTCTCGGAAAATTCTCGGAAAATTCTCGGAAAATTCTCGGAAAATTCTCGGAAAATTCTCGGAAAATTCTCGGAAAATTCTCGGAAAATTCTCGGAAAATTCTCGGAAAATTCTCGGAAAATTCTCGGAAAATTCTCGGAAAATTCTCGGAAAATTCTCGGAAAATTCTCGGAAAATTCTCGGAAAATTCTCGCAAAGTTCTCGGAAAATTCTCGGAAAATTCTCGGAAAATTCTCGGAAAATTCTCGGAAAATTCTCGGAAAATTCTCGGAAAATTCTCGGAAAATTCTCTGAAAATTTTCGGAAAATTCTCGGAAAATTCTCCCAAAGTTCTCGGAAAATTCTCGGAAAATTCTCGGAAAATTCTCGGAAAATTCTCGGAAAATTCTCGGAAAATTCTCGGAAAATTCTCGGAAAATTCTCGGAAAATTCTCCGAAAATTCTCGGAAAATTCCCGGAAAATTCTCGGAAAATTCTCGGAAAATTTTCGGAAAATTCTCGGAAAATTCTTCGAAAATTGACGGAAAATTCTCGGAAAATTCTCAGAAAATTCTCGGAAAATTCTCGGAAAATTCTCGGAAAATTCTCGGAAAATTTTCGGAAAATTCTCGGAAAATTCTCAGAAAATTCTCGGAAAATTCTCGGAAAATTCTCGGAAATCTCTCGGAAAATTCTCGGAAAATTCTCGGAAAATTCTTGGAAAATTCTCGGAAAATTCTCGGAAAATTCTCGCAAAGTTCTCGGAAAATTCTCGGAAAATTCTCGGAAAATTCTCGGAAAATTCTCGGAAAAATCTCGGAAAATTCTCGGAAAATTCTCGGAAAATTCTCGGAAAATTCTCCGAAAATTCTCGGAAAATTCCCGGAAAATTCTCGGAAAATTCTCGGAAAATTTTCAGAAAATTCTCGGAAAATTCTTCGAAAATTGACGGAAAATTCTTGGAAAATTCTCAGAAAATTCTCGGAAAATTCTCGGAAAATTCTCGGAAAATTCTCGGAAAATTTTCGGAAAATTCTCGGAAAATTCTCAGAAAATTCTCGGAAAATTCTCGGAAAATTCTCGGAAAATTCTCGGAAAATTCTCGGAAAATTCTCGGAAAATTCTCGGAAAATTCTCGGAAATTCTCGGATAATTCTCGGAAAATTCTCGGAAAATTCTTGGAAAATTCTCGGAAATTCTCGGAAAATTCTCGGAAAATTCTCGGAAAATTCTCGGAAAATTCTCGGAAAATTTTCGGAAAATTCTCGGAAAATTCTTCGAAAATTCTCGGAAAATTCTCGGAAAATTCTCGGAAAATTCTCAGAAAATTCTCGGAAAATTCTCGGAAAATTCTCGGAAAATTCTCGGAAAATTCTCGGAAAATTCTCGGAAAATTCTCGGAAAATTCTCGGAAAATTCTCGGAAAATTCTCGGAAAATCTCGGAAAATTCTCGCAAAGTTCTCGGAAAATTCTCGGAAAATTCTCGGAAAATTCTCGGAAAATTCTCGCAAAGTTCTCGGAAAATTCTCGGAGAATTCTCGGAAAATTCTCGGAAAATTCTCGGAAAATTCTCGGAAAATTTTCGGAAATTTCTCGGAAAATTCTCGGAAAATTCTCGGAAAATTCTCGGAAAATTCTCGGAAAATTCTCGGAAAATTCTCGGAAAATTCTCGGAAAGTTCTCGGAAAATTCTCGGAAAATTCTCGGAAAATTCTCGGAAAATTCTCGGAAAATTCTCGGAAAAATTCTCGGAAAATTCTCGGAAAATTCTCGGAAAATTCTCGGAAAATTCTCGCAAAGTTCTCGGAATATTCTCGGAAAATTCTCGGAAAATTCTCGAAAATTCTCGGAAAATTCTCGGAAAATTCTCGGAAAATTCTCGGAAATTCTCTGAAAATTTTCGGAAAATTCTCGGAAAATTCTCCCAAAGTTCTCGGAAAATTCTCGGAAAATTCTCGGAAAATTCTCGGAAAATTCTCGGAAAATTCTCGGAAAATTCTCGGAAAATTCTCGGAAAATTCTCGGAAAATTCTCGGAAAATTTTCGGAAAATTCTCGGAAAATTCTCGGAAAATTCTCGGAAATTCTCGGAAAATTCTCGGAAAATTCTCAGAAAATTCTCGGAAAATTCTCGGAAAATTCTCGGAAAATTCTCGGAAAATTCTCGGAAAATTCTCGGAAAATTCTCGGAAATTTTCGGATAATTCTCGGAAAATTCTCGGAAAATTCTCGGAAAATTCTCCGAAAATTCTCGGAAATTCTCGGAAAATTTCTCGGAAAATTCTCGGAAAATTCTCGGAAATTCTCAGAAAATTCTCGGAAAATTGACGGAAAATTCTCGGAAAATTCTCGGAAATTCTCGGAAAGTTCTCGAAAATTCTCGGAAAATTCTCGGAAAATTCTCGGAAAATTCTCGGAAATTCTCGGAAAATTCTCGGAAAAATTCTCGGAAAATTCTTGGAAAATTCTCAGAAAATTCTCGGAAAATTCTCGGAAAATTCTCGAAAATTTTTAGAAAATTCTCGGGAAATTCTCGGAAAGTTCTCGGAAAATTGACGAAAATTCTCGGAAAATTCTCGGAAAATTCTCGGAAAATTCTCGGAAAATTCTCAGAAAATTCTCAGAAAATTCTCGGAAAAATTCTCGGAAAATTCTCGGAAAATTCTCGGAAAATTGACGGAAAATTCTCGGAAAATTCTCGGAAAATTCTCGGAAAATTCTCGGAAAATTCTCGGAAAATTCTCGGAAAATTCTCCGAAAATTCTCGGAAAATTCTCGGAAAATTGACGGAAAATTCTCGGAAAATTCTCGGAAAATTTCTCAGAAAATTCTCGAAAATTCTCGGAAAATTCTCGGAAAATTCTCGGAAAATTCTCGGAAAATTTTCGGAAAATTCTCGGAAAATTCTTCGAAAATTCTCGGAAAATTCTCGGAAAATTCTCGGAAAATTCTCAGAAAATTCCCGGAAAATTCTCGGAAATTCTCGGAAAATTCTCGGAAAATTCTCGGAAAATTCTCGGAAAATTCTCGGAAAATTCTCGGAAAATTCTCGGAAAATTCTCGGAAAATTCTCGGAAAATTCTCGCAAAGTTCTCGGAAAATTCTTGGAAAATTCTCGGAAAATTCTCGAAAATGCTCGGAAAATTCTCGGAAAATTCTCGGAAAATTCTCGGAAAATTCTCGGAAATTCTCGGAAAATTCTCGGAAAATTCTCGGAAAATTCTCGGAAAATTCTCGGAAAATTTTCGGAAAATTCTCGGAAAATTCTCGGAAAATTCTCGGAAAATTCTCGGAAAATTCTCGGAAAATTCTCAGAAAATTCTCGGAAAATTCTCGGAAAATTCTCGGAAAAATTCTCGGAAAATTCTCGGAAATTCTCGGAAAATTCTCGGAAAATTCTCGGAAATTTTCGGATAATTCTCGGAAAAATTCTCGGAAAATTCTCGGAAAATTCTCGGAAAATTCTCGCAAAGTTCTCGGAAAATTCTCGGAAAATTCTCGAAAATTCTCGGAAAATTCTCGGAAAATTCTCGGAAAATTCTCGGAAAATTCTCGGAAAATTCTCGGAAAATTCTCGGAAAATTCTCGAAAAATTCTTGGAAAATTCTCAGAAAATTCTCGGAAAATTATCGGAAAATTCTCGGAAAATTCTCGGAAAATTCACCGAAAATTCTCGGAAAATTCTCGGAAAATTCTCGGAAAATTCTCGCAAAGTTCTCGAAAATTCTCGGAAAATTCTCGGAAAATTCTCGGAAAATTCTCGGAAAATCTCGGAAAATTCTCGGAAATTCTCGGAAAATTCTCGGAAAATTCTCGGAAAATTCTCGGAAAATTCTCGGAAAATTCTCGGAAAATCTCGGAAAAATTTCTCGGAAAATTCTCGGAAATTCTCGCAAAGTTCTCGGAAAATTCTCGGAAATTCTCGGAAAATTCTCGGAAAATTCTCGGAAAATT
>CAXIWF010000474.1:27500-87082 GCA_964036045.1 Eutreptiella sp. 'Long Island Sound 2002' | reverse complement strand
TATCACCAACCACCAACCGCCGTCAACCACCACCAACCGCCGTCAACCACCACCAACCGCCGTCAACCACCACCAACCGCCAACCACCAACCGCCACCAACCGCCGACTGCCAATTGCCACCTACCATGGTTGATCGTATGAGCTACACGCAGTCTTTTTGCCAAAACAGAAAACTGCCATTTTGGACACCTTTTTTTTTTCTCTCTTAAGGACCGCCCTGGTTCTCCGCCGGCCATTTTCAAGGTTGGCAGTGACCACACAGGGACCCCCAAACCATCGCAAAGGCGGGCAGGGGCACACACCAGCCAATGACAAAGGTAAGCCACGTGGGTTTGTGCATGTGTGAATGTCTGTCCGCCAGGGCGGTCCTTAAGGGACCAGATTTTTTTTTCTAAGGACCCAAGGGACCGCCAACCGCTAACCGCCAACTGCCACCAACCGCCAACCGCCAACCCCCAACTGTGACCAAGCACCAACTGTCAACCGCTGCCAACCGCCACCAACCACCCATCACCAACTGCCAACTGCCGCCAACCGCCGCCAACCACCAACCGCCAACCGCCAACCGGCAATCTCCACCAGCCGCCAACCGCCCATTGCCACCAACCATGCGGTCGTTTTGAAAACACCATGTTCCGGAACAGTTTTTTTTTCCCCGTTAAGGACCGCCCTGCTGTCCACTGGGACTTTTACTCGGACTTTGGCGTTTGCCTGATTCAAAAAACAACGCGAGGCTGTCCCGGGTGCTGCGGTGCCCTGTGCCCCCGCGATCCGGAGGGGGAGGCCCCTGCAGAGAGCAATGCCGGTGGTTCGCTGGAGTCCCGGGACCGAGGCACTCCGCCTCTGCGTCCACGTGGCGCTCGCCGGACCCTGAACCGGGTCGATTGGCCTGGAGCGTCGCCCATCTCCGAATGCTGTCCCTAGTGTTAGGCTCTGGTTCTCCTGCCACATGAGGGACCTGTCACAATGTGGGGCCCCTCGGGGGGGGGGGGGCGACTCCGCGGGTCCCAGGACGCCAACTCCCCCCCCCCCCCCGCCCCTCCCAGAACACCCCCTCCCAAGCCCCCCCTCCCTCCGGCCAACGGTTAGTGATGGCAGGGGGGGGGGGAGTTGGCGACCAAACCCGAGTCCCCCACACGTCCCTCCACACGTTGAACATCCGCAGCACGCTGCCAGTGGCCCATCAGCTGCGAGCACCAGGTGAAAGCCAGAGTCGTGGGGCAACAGCAGTGGTAAGGCGTGAGAGCATCGAGCTCTGATAGTGGTAGAAGCGGGGCAGCAGCGCCGTCACATGCAGCACTAGCACCAGCAGCCCTGGCAGCAGCAGCAGCAGGGGTTGCCTCCGTGTCGCCATCGCCACGGCAGGCGTGGGAGCGTCGGGCACTGGCAGTGGCAGAAGCGGGGCCAGCAGCAGTGCCGCAAGGAGCACCATCACCAACAGCCCTGGCAGCAGCGGCGGCCGTGGTTCTGTCTCTGTGTCGCCATCGCCATCCGCCGGCGTGAGGAGATCGAGCGCCGGCAGGGGCAGAGGAGGATCCAGTAGGACCGAGGGAAGGCGGGGACAGGGGGGCACAGGGGGGACGGGGGGACGGGGGCACAACACGAGAGGAGGGCGGGTGGGGGGACGAGAACGGGGAGAAGAGCTGCCAACCCCCCCCCCCCCCACCCCCACCCGAGGACATACCAGGCGGCGGGTGTCGACGCCGCCGGGGAGTCCCGACCCCGGGCCCTTAACGGGGAGCGTGAGGGACTGGCCGTCAGGCTGTCCCAAGACCGTAGGGCAGACCAACCCCCCCCCCCCCCCAATTGGCCGAGGGCAGACTGGGCACGCCCCCCCCAGCAGCGTGCGCACCTACACACACAGGCACGGCGGTATCTCCCTCTCGTCAGCGCCTTGACGAGGTACGGGGGTCGTCAGCAGTCTGGACGGCTGTGAGACCAGACAACCGGAGGGGGCTACCCAGTCGAGCCGTTGAGGTACGGGCACACTGGCTGTGGGTCACCACCTTTGGCGCAAGCCGAGACATCGCTGGCCCGTTTTCGGTTCCACAGGGGGCCATGGTCAAGCCATTTTCACGGGCGTGCCGGAGGCTCGCAGCCCAAAGTGGGTGTGCACGGCCCACAAAGTCCGGGTTTACCAACGGGTTTTACCGGGGGTCCCTGCGCCTGCAGGCCCGCCCCCGGCCGGGGTGCAGTAGAAGGGGAGGGACCTCGGAGATGGCCCCAGAGGCGGTTAGGCAGGCGGTTGGAGGAGGTTGCGAAAGCGGTTGGGGGCGGTTACTGTCGGTTACAAATGCCATTGAGGCCGGCACTTGGCGTCAGGGGGACAGTGGCTGGGCATAGGCTGGGCGCCCTAGAAGGAGGGGGGGGGTACGTCACCCCCTTCCAATGCACCCCTGCCCCCCCCCCCCCCCGCCCCGCAGGCCCTCTCCTCCCCTGCCCCGCCCCGCAGGACCTGACGCAGGCCGAGCTGGCCCTCTTCTTCCGCATCTGCCCCTGGCGGACGATGAAGAAGGGCCTGTTCTTCGCCGGGGACATCTCGCAGACGGTGACGCACGGCGTCGACTTCCGGTTCCAGGACGTGTCGTCCATGTTCCGCAGCGAGCTCAACGGCCTCAGCGACTGGAAGGCGCGGTGGCTGCGGTATGAGCAGCGCCGGGTCGCGGAGGAGCGGCGGCGGGAGGCGGAGGCGGCGGAGTCGCGGCAGGCGGAGCTCACGGAGCGCACGCGCGAGACCGCCAGCAGCACCCGCAAGTGCAACTACAAGCGGCGGGACCGGATCGCGCAGGCGGCGGTGGACAAGGCGCAGCGGAAGGCGGGGGCCCCGGCGTCCGCGAAGGCGCCGACGACGGAGGTAACGGAGGGTAAAGGTAAAGGTGGTGTGGGTTTGGATGGGGGGGGGGGGGGGGCGTGGGTGCGGAGGAGAGTTCTGGCACCAGCTCCTGCCCCTGTCTTTGCTGCCCGGGTGGCGCCACGGGCTATCGGTTGGGATTCTCGGCACGGAGGCGCTTGAAGGGAAGGGGAAATGAATGGAGAGTTCAAGAGCGGCGGCAGCAGCGGGTACTGGCGGTTGGTGAGCGGGTGCAGTAGCCGTGCCGGCGGTTGCAAAGCGGTTGGATGGGGCGTGGACGGAGCGCTTGGGGCGGAACTGGTGGCCCTTCCCGATTGGGGGGGGGGGGGGGAGGGGAGGCTGCGCGTGCTGGTGCTTGTGCCACTGTGTCCCCTGCTGTGCGCATGAGTGTAGGTCTGTGACGTCAGGGCGTGGGGTCCAAGGCCGTCAGGCACTGGGCTCGCACTCGCGGCCCCTCTCAGCCCCGGCGCTGGGGGCGCATTCGAGTAAACGAAGTGTACGGAAGAGCGCCCCCCCCCCCCACCTAACCCCCGACCCTCGAACACGAGCCCGGCCCGCCACACCCCCGCGACGCGCGACGAACACGCCGCGACGCGCGCGAAACCAGGGCGGCCCCAAGGGCAAGCGCCGGGGCTGAGGGTGACGGGCAGGGCACTGCGTCCAGGCGTGAGGCGCACAACACGTGCGCCGATATCGTACGGCCACACACCAATCCAACCCCCCGACCCCCCCACCCTAAGCCCCCCCCCCCCCCCATCGCCCCCCCCCCCCCCCACACTCCCCCCCTTCCAATTTGTCTTGTTGTTCTCTGTTGCCTTCAGTGGCAATGTTTTGTGTGTTCCGTGGACCATTTTGGGCCAAGAGATTTTCCCCTCGGAACAGGAATCCCGGACCTGCCTCGCTCGGGGTAGTGGCGGTCGCAGGTGGTTCCCATGGCATTCGCGGCACATCTGCGTGTGTGTGTGTTTGTCTCTCTTTGTGTGTCTGCATGCGTGTCTGTGTGTTTGTGTGTGTGTGTGTGTGTGTAGGCACTTTCCCATCTTCTACCAACAGACCGAAAGACGTCCAGCGCTGCCCTGCGGCTCCGGAGGAGTTTTCTTTCACCGCTTTTCTTGTTTTGTTCTTGTTTGCGGTTCTCATCGTGTGTGTGTCTGTGCGTGCGCGCGCGTGTGTGTGTGTGTGCGCGCGCGCGTGCTGCTTGTTCTTTTTTGGCACTTCTGTTTTGGTCGTAACGAAGTGTGTGCGTGCTACTGTTGCTCGGTCGTCCGGGTCGGTGACGGGGCAGGGACGGGGATGCACCGGGTCGTAGTCATTTCCAGGGGCAGCGTGCTGTGCGCGCTCTGCCGGCGGCAACCGGGGGCGAGCTTGTGGCGCTGTCTACTTGCACCGCAGAAAGGCGCCTGGCGCGCGTCATGATCTGTTTGTGTGACTTCCTTTGACGCGTGCCCGACGAGACCAAGCACACGCGGGCTGCTTTGATCAAGTGCCTGTTTGTCGCGTCCATCGTGGGTGTGTGTGTGTGTGTGTGTGTGTGAAGGGCGGGGAGGGCAGCCAGGTACAATTCGGCCTTCAGAAGAACTTTTGCATCTCCGCTGTGCTCTGTTTACCAGACCGAAAGATGTCCAGGACTGCTCTGCAGTTTCTGAGGAGTTTCTCCAACCGCTTTTCTTTGCTCTGTTCTTGTCTCGCGGTTCTCATCGTGTGTGTGTGTGTGTGTGTGTGGACTGCTGTAGTTTATCGCTCCTCCGGGGTCTTTCTTTGAGGGCGTGATGGGCAGTGTGAACTCTGACCCGGTTCAGGTACGCGGCGCAGGAACATCTGGTTGCCTGTACTAGTCGTAGACTGTAGACTGACTTGGGAGCAGGTCAGGAAGCAAGGGACGAACTGCCACCGATGTCCGGCGCTGCACATTGCCGCATTTATCAGCAGACCAAAAGACGTCCAGGACTGCTCTGCAGTTTCTGAGGAGGTTGTCCAACCGCTTTTCTTTGCTCTGTTCTTGTCTCGCGGTTCTCACCGTGTGTGTGTGTGTGTCGGTTTGATTGGGCTGAGCTTTACCCCGTTCTGTTTGTGGGTTGCCTGCTGCTGACCACATCCCCTGTGCTGTGGAGCGTCTGTTCCGGAGTGAGTTTTGTTCTTTTTTTGGCACTTCCGCTTCGGTCGTGACGAAGTGTGTCTGTTGGTCTGTGTGTGCATGCGGGTCTGTACATGCGCGCGCGCGCGCGTTTGTCTGCGTGTGGCTGTGTAACGCGCGTGCGCCTACGTTCAGGTACCCCGTCCCCACGTCCCCCCTGTCCGCACTCTCAGGACGACGAGGAGCCCAGAAAGCCCCTCGAGACGCCGCAGGACGTCCCGAGGGTCAGCTACTTGACGCACAACTTCCGGTGCCTGCGGGGCGTGCTGCAGCTGGGCAACAGCGTGCAGGACCTCCTCGAGAGCCACTTCCCGAACTACTGCGAGTCCGGGGAGCGGCCGGCGAAGGACTTCGGGGTCGACGACGGGCCCCGGCCCACCATGTGCTACCACAGCCTGGACTTCATCTACCGGCACTTTGTGGCCGTGCATGAGAAGTCGCTTCGGGTGTCCGAGGGCGAGGCTGGGCAGGTCGGGTTTTGAACGGCCGTACGCCGCAGGAGGAGGAGGGGGCGGTACTCCCCCCCTGGACCTCCCCTTCCGATGTTTGAGGCCAAAAGTCTGCTTGGGCGCCTTCGGTGCCAAGAGGATTGAAGCTTCAAAATGTTCGGCCCGCCTTCGGCGGGGACCATAGGGGGACCGAAGGAGGAGGGGGGGTCCCAGCCAATCCGCCCCCCTCCCCTTCAGACCCCCCCCCTCCCCCCGGTCTAATGCATCCGGAGGCGGGGGGTGGGGGGGGGCTCGGGAAAAGGGCTCGATTGACAGGACCATTAATCAGTTGTTATGAACTCTGGCGCAGAAGGCGCCGAAAAAGCATTGAAAATGGGTTTTTTTTTCACCACACAAATGGCAAACGAGTGCTTTTCTGCACCCCTCGACGCTCTGATTCCTAAGATTCCATTTTTATTTTTTGCCGAATTTTGGGTCCGGGTCACCTCCGGGGTCCGTCAATGGAGCCATTTGGGGGGGGCGGGGGTCCAGCCAGACGGCTGCATCGACCCCCCCACCCACCCAATCGAAAGGCGGCCCACCCCGTGTCGTGTTCGTCCCCGTATCTTGTCGTGCCTGTTCCTGCACACAGCACGTCCCGTTCAAGATATCGGGGGAAACAACAGGCGTCTAGACTTGTTGTCTGACCCCCCCCCCCCCCCCGCTACACACTTTTTAAGGATTTCCGAGTCTCTGTGTGCCTGTGTAGAACCACGTGCCATCCTGCGTTTAGGGCGGTCTGAAGTGGGCATCTCGTTGCCCTCTGCCGGCCGCCCGTCGATGTCCTGCCCTCGGCGGGTGGGTGGTGGCGGTTGGGCCTTTACGCCCGCTTGGGTTCATCGATGTGTGCACGTTTGTTGGGAGGGAAACGGTGTTTGAGGGAAAGGGTGTTTGAGGGAAAGGGTGTTTGAGGGAAAGGGTGTTTGAGGGAAAGGGTGTTTGAGGGAAAGGGTGTTTGAGGGAAAGGGTGTTTGAGGGAAAGGGTGTTTGAGGGAAAGGGTGTTTGAGGGAAAGGGTGTTTGAGGGAAAGGGTATCCCGACACACAATCAGATCGATCTTGCGTAACCCCCCCCCTCCCCATTTGTAAGAAACGTTGCACACATTTTCCCACAAAAGTTCACAGACGGACACACACGCAGGGGGTTGTCTAGGGTTCCCACGGGCCCTGCAACGGGGCTGAGCACCAGCTCCGTGAGACTGTCTGGCAGCCCCGTGTGGCTCTGTCGCCTTCCCCCCCTGACCGGCTCCGCGAACGCGGAAACGACGCCAGCCGGAGCACCGGCCGACAGAACGCAGCGACCCGACCCAACATGCAGAGGGAAGAACGGGTGACTGTCCAGGGCCCCGTAAAGGAACAGCCACCCGACGGACTGTCACACAGGGGGGGGGGGGGGGTTACCTTTCTGAGTGTCAATTTTTTTCGCAAAAGGCGCCTATGACGTGTCACTGAAGAGCGTTTCTCTTCGACTTTTGCTTTGCACTTCTGCGTTGTGCTGAATGGTGCCAGTCGTGCACACGCATCGGTGTGTGCGCGCGCGCGGAGGGGGACGCGCATGCGGCGCTACCCCCGGCCGGCCCCCCATCCCGCCGCTCCCCGTCCGCCAGAGCGAAGGGCAGTCCCCGCAGGAGTTTCAGTTCGGCGCCGAGATCGCGTTCCTGTTCCGCGAGAAGAAGCACATGGAGGTCATCCCGCCGGAGATGCGCGGCAAGGTCCGTCGGTGCGCGCGTGCGCGTGTGAGTGCCGCGCCGGGGGGTCCCCCTGCATCAGTGCGTCATGAAGGGCCTGAGTACCAACCGCCGGGAGGCGGCGGGTGGGGGTGGGGGGGGGGGACCGCGGGGTACCGTGGGGTTGCACATCTTTGTCCAGACCGACAGGCGCCTCTGGGGTTGCAACGGCCCCTAGAGCACCAACGGCACTTGGCACTTCGGCAACACCTACTCCTGCACTGGAAGAGGACGCACGGGGATCGCACAGGATGCCCTAGACCTACTGCCTCGGGACACACTGTGTGGCCCTCGGTGGGGCTCGGATGCCGCAACGGAGTGCTGTCGGTGCTGGTACCGGTGATGCGGATTGTGTGTTGCTGGGCTTGCGCGCTTGCCCGTCACTGCGCGCAACCCACAAGACTCCGTACGGGGGGGCACCGTGCCATGCCGTGTGCCCTCTCTTTGCAATGCGCAGCGAGAAGAGAGGAATCGGCCGCTGCAGGACGCCATCAGCAAGTCCCCACCCCACGCCCCGCCAACGCCGGGCCTCCACATAAATACCGGGGGGGAGGGGGGGATTAGGAACGGGCGACACTTGGAATGGCACAATTGGGCGCACCAAAAACTGCGCCACGTCATGCCACGGTATTTGAAGGTCCGACGCCATGTTTCTGGGTGTCGCTTCTCGCTCTCGTGGTACGCGCATTTCCATTGGGCCCAGCGGCCGCCAGGACATGTGAGCAGCCACCCAAACAGCCCTCCAGAAGCTGCAAGACAGAAATGACAGCAAAGGCCCGTAGGAATTAACAACCCCCGTTCACGGTCTGTACTTGTTCTTGTGCCACAATCGGGGGATTTGTACCAAAATTCTGCGGTGGTCTTTCAGAATTGGTGCCACATGTCCTCCGCACCCCATTTCGCCGTCCCAATCTCCGCCCGTTCCTAATCCCCCCCCCCCCCCACGCCCCCAGGCACATGCCCCACGCGCTGTACTGCGCAGCCTGAGCCGTCCGCAGTACCGGAGGCCCCCCCCCCACAAGCCCTGAACAGTGGCACGGCACCGCATGGGTCCTTTATCCGACACTCATTGCCGATGTCTGTCTGGCAGCTCCGGTATCACGCTCTCCTCCACCCGTGACAATCATTTTGAGGGATGTATTCTGGGGTACCCCCCCCCCTCGCCAGCCGCCAGTAGAACCCCCCCCCCCCCCCCCTCTACCCCCCCCCCCCTCCCCTGATATTGCTGATTGCTGATCTCCGTCTGACAGCCACTGGCTGTGATTGTCTGGCGTGGCGCTCCGGGGTGCCATAGTGGCGGGGGCGTCCACTGCGCGGTCCCTCCGGTCGGGGGCGGCATGCACCCTGGTTTGCTGGTCCCGGTAGTCGCCCCCCCCCGGGGGGGGGGGGGGGGGGTGCAGCGGTCCTCCCCCGGGCGCGCCATGGCCACCTCGTCAGAAGAGGGGGGGCGGCGAGAGTCCTAAGTGTAGTCAGACATGATGTTTGTGGTGTCTGTCTCAGACACAGTGTCTTGAGCTTCAACCGGCTTTGGCATAGGGAATACAGATGCACTTATGCCTTACGGTGGAGTGCAGTGCCTCTGGTTTGCATTTGTCATTTTTGCATTTGTCTTTTTGTCTTTGTCTTTTAGTGCATTTGTCATTTTTGCATTTGTCTTTTTGTGCATTTGTCATTTTTGCATTTGTCTTTTTGTGCATTTGTCATTTTTGCATTTGTCTTTTTGACTTTGTCTTTTTGTGCATTTGTCATTTTTGCATTTGTCTTTTTGTGCATTTGTCATTTTTGCATTTGTCTTTTTGACTTTGTCTTTTTGTGCATTTGTCATTTTTGCATTTGTCTTTTTGTCTTTGTCTTTTTGTGCATTTGTCATTTTTGCATTTGTCTTTTTGTCTTTGTCTTTTTGTGCATTTGTCATTTTTGCATTTGTCTTTTTGTGCATTTGTCATTTTTGCATTTGTCTTTTTTTTTTATTAGGTCTCGCCCCCCCCCCCCCCCCGAGCACGTACACACCTTCGCTGATCTCGGCTTGATTAGGATTCGCCCCCAAGACCACTTCAGGCCCCGATGAACAGCCCCGCGCGAGCGCGCGACCTCGCCTCGCTCCTCAGGTGGTGTGCCAGACCATCTCCGAGGCCAAGGGCCAGGAGTTCGACATCGTGTTCCTCGTCAACTTCTTCACGGACTCCGAGTACAACCGCTGGACGGTGCTCGAGGACTACACCACCAGCGACAAGTGCCTCGGCTGGCGGCGCAAGCAGGCGGAGTCCGCCCGCGTCCCCTTCGAGCCGGGCCCGGCCCCGGAGGCGAAGCTGCACCCGTACCTGACGGTGGAGCCCCTGGGCAAGGACCGGGCCCTGTGCTCCGAGCTCAAGCACTTGTACGTGGGCATCACGCGGTGCCGCACCCACGCCTTCCTGCTGGAGGAGGAGGAGAGCGCGAGGACGCGGCCCATGCGGCGGCTCTGGGCGCGGCAGCAGGTGTGCGGCCCCGGCGCGGAGCCCTGGCTCCCGATCAGGCGGTGGATTTGGGGTGTTACGGGGAGGGGGGCTGGGCAGGGATGCGTGGGAGGGAAGCGGCGGCCCCAGGGGCGGTTAGGCAGGCGGTTGGAGGGGGTTGCCGAAGCGGTTGGGGGCGGTTGCTGTCGGTTACAAACGCCAGTGAGGCTGGCACTGGGCGTCAGGGGGACGGTGGCTGGGCATAGGCTGGGCGCCCTGGAAGGGGGGGGGGGTTACCTTTCTGAGTGTCCATTTTTTTCGCGAAAGGCGCCTATGACGTGTCACTGAAGAGCGTTTCTCTTCGACTTTTGCTTTGCACTTCTGCGTTGCACTGATGCACACGCATCGGTGTCCCACAGCGGGGGTACCCCATCCTCCTTCCAATGCATCCCTGGGTCTGGGGTGGTGGGCCGGCAGACTGTGTCCGTGGATAGTGCGCCGTCCCCCCCCCTCCCCACACCCCCCCCCCAGGGCTTCTTTAGAATAATTAAAAACCAAAGGGGGGGGGACCCCTCCCCCAAAACCCCCTCCCCCCCTCCCCAGACCAAAGTGACCATCGCGGGAAAAAACGAAATTTACAAAAGGGAAAATCGTGTCGGGCCATTTTTGGTACACCAAGTTTTGGGTCCAAAACCCCCTCCCCCCCTCCCCCCCTCCCCCCCCCCCCGCTCAAAAGAAGCCCTGACCCCCACCCACGCACCCCCCGCTGCCGGTGTGGGATGTTCGCCCGCACGCGGCATTGACCGGCGCCCTCCCCCGTTCGGACGGGACGCGGCGCAGTGAAACAGGGACAGTCCGGGGGCTCTGTTGTCACAACGGCCCAATGGAAAGGGAAGGGTAGGCCAGACCGGGAGATCAGGGGCACTGGGTCTGTGGCGCCGGACGCCGGGTCTGTCAACCGAAAGTCCGCGGCGGTTAAACCCGCCGTTGGGTGGACAGGCCGGCCGAGGACGCATGGCGCGGCCCCCGCGTGGCGCGCGCACGACCGCCCAGGCGGCCCCGTGTTCATGTCCTTTGCAGCTCAGATCCGCCGCCTTTGACTCGGACACTCGCGATTTCGGATGAGTGTTTGCCGATGGCACCGGGATTTCGGGACGGCACCGTCGCGTGGTCTGTTAATTCCGATGTTGAGCCTGGTGACCCCAGAGAGTGGGTCTGTCCCCGGCCCCGCACCGCGCCCCGCTCTCTTGCCCATTCTGCGCAGGTCATCGCAGAAAACGATATGGTCGAGGACGGCGATGTCGAGAAGATCCTGCAGCTGTTTGCCCGGTCCAACACCCCCGAGCAGTGGTGTCAGCGCGCGCGCGACCTCATGGAGCGCATGGGGAAGCACGGGGGGGCCGACGTCTGGCGGCAGATCGCGGCCTTCTTCGAGTTCGGCCGCGACCTCAAGATGGTCCAGTACGCCAGCGGCAAGAAGCACGTGGCGATGACCCACGGCCAGAAAGGGGATGGCAACCCCGAGTGGCAGGGGCTGATCCGGCAGGTGTGCGCATGCCCTCACACCCCGGCCATTGCTAAGTGATGAGAGGTTTGTACCCCCCGATGTCAGAGCAACGGGAGGGTATTTCCGTCACCTTTTGAGACTTGGATGTTGCTCTTGCAATTTGGCGGGCGGGGGTGGGGGGGCACCGCTAACGCACAAGCGGCACCCGCCGCAGCCAGCGCAGCCCCGGCACACCAACCACTGGGCTCCGCGACCGCGGAAACGACACCAGCAGGAGCACCGGCCGCAGCGGCCGACAGAACGCAGCGACCCGACGCAACATGCGAAGGGACGAACGGGTGACTGTCCAGGGCCCCGTAAAGAAACAACAACCCGACGGACTGTCACACAGGGGGGGGGGCGGGGGGCAGGGACGTATTAGAATGTCCGTACACCGCAGGAGGAGGGGGGGGGGGGCGAGCACCCCCCCCCCCCTCTCTGGACCACAATCACAGTTATGCACCTCCACGTGCACCATACAACCACTACAGCCCATTCCTCCTCTCCCCCGTAGAGGCAGCCACCCCTGCCCCGTGTTTTCCTGCGCTTCTCCATCAGCCTCAGGCACACGGCAAGTAGCCCGCGACGGTGCTGGCCCTGCGGGGCGGCCTAGTGGATACTTGCAACTGGTCTCCTACGGATCGTAGAATGCAGCGGTTGGTGACAGCCGTGACCCAACACGCCGGACCATGAGGTAACTTGAGCGGCAGCAGTCCCAACTTGAGGGGCTGTGGGGAGCCTTGAAAGCCTCATGATACAGCCAAACACTATGTTCATTTCTACAGCCCCTCTTGTCACGATATTGCCTTGAAGACAACATCTATTCTTGAGTTGTTCCTGCTTTGCCTCTGCCTCCTTTTCAGACCCCCCCCCCCCAAAGACGAAACATTTGCGTTAATGCAATGCAGAACGCCCAACCCAAAAATTAGTATTCCGCAAAACGTGAATACCTTCGCGGTGCTTCTCGCACCGCATGGCCACGCGCGCGCGTCCCACCGCAGGCCATCGGCTGCTTCCGCGTCGGCGAGTTCCCCCGGGAAGTGGCGGACTGCCTGGAGCTGCTGAAGGAGTGGGAGCAGGCGGCGGAGGAGTACATGGCGCTGGACCTGGCGAACGACGAGCTCACGCTGTACAAGGCGTGGGGCTGCTGGCAGAAGGTCCCCGACCCCCTGAAGTGCGCGCCGTTCGTGCGCCAGTACCACGCGCGGCTGCAGTGGGAG
Source organism: Eutreptiella sp. 'Long Island Sound 2002' (assembly GCA_964036045.1). NCBI lineage: Eukaryota > Euglenozoa > Euglenophyceae > Eutreptiales > Eutreptiaceae > Eutreptiella > Eutreptiella sp. 'Long Island Sound 2002'. The sequence continues at coordinate 74,681 of CAXIWF010000474.1, read as the reverse complement.
GAGCTGGCCCCCTGCCTCACGGAGATGCGGCGCCGCGGCGACGCGGGGCTGCGAAAGGAGATCCCGGAGTGGCTCGCCAATCTGAGCCGCTGGGAGTTGGCCGGCGACATGTACATGGAGGACGGGAGGTGTGCTCACTCGGGGCGGCAGGCCCTATCACGGCCGCCGCTGCAGGGACCTGCACGCCACAGACCAGGGCTTTGCTTGAAGGGGAGGGGTGCGATCGGGGAAATTCCAGAGCTGTCGCATAGCGGTCACAGGGGACGTAAAGCGGTTGGGGGGCGGTTACTGGCGGTTGGAAATGCGGTTGGGGCGGGTGTCGGGGTATGGGAATGCCTTTAGGGTGGAGTCAGGGCCGGAGTGTTGGGGGAGAGGGGAGTACCCCCCCTCCCCTTGAAGCGATTCCCTGACAGACCCCCCCTTCTGAGCAGGCCATTGCTTCGTGGACAACATGCCTTGGCCGCAGCACTAGACTTTGCCGTTGGTGGGGGGGTCTTGAAGCATGCTGCAGTGGCCCGCGTTTTCCAGGTGGCGTCATAGAGCCACACATGTCCCCTGTTGACCCACAGGTCTTCGTCTTTTTTGTGTCATTTCCCCACTTCTTTGAGGTCCACTCCTACGAGAACGCTTTTCCTGCGGCGCCTGCGGCACCTGCGGCGCGCCAAAGGCCAAACCCCGCTCAGACACTGACCTCAAAAATGACTTCTCTCACATTGTGCTCCAGATGACATGCGTGCCATTGATCAATTCTTTGCCGGCGGACATCATTCGTGATTCATTTGACTTAGTCATTGTGCAATGGAACCGCGAAACTCAAACCCTGCGGCGCGGCTGCGGCGTGCAAAAAGCGTTCTCTACGGCTACTCCCACTACTGAGGGGCCCAGGCACGCCATGAGGAACAAGGAGACGGCCCGGAGCACTCCCCATTCAGCGCCGCACACGGTTGCGGCCGCCGAACGTCTTAAATCTGCAAAGGGCCATTCTGGTTGCGTGCATTGGCCTTTGCTGGCGCCATCCATCTCCCAAGGTGCCCGAGGTCGTGCTTGACAGTGGGTGCCTGGCTGAGTTGAAAGAATTTCATCGTTTGGCGCACATTTTGTTCGCATGATCGCCATACCACTGTCTTTGGGGACATCTGATTGGGCCATTTTAGGCCCACATTATGTTGGCTCCCATCCCTCCCTCCCCCCCTTCTGCTATGGCCTTGCCCTGCGCACCTCTCTGTGCACCCCCTGCACCCGCTGTGCACAGGCTCTCCCTGGCCCTGTGTGCCCCTACCTCCCCCCCCCTCACGCCCCCCTCCGTGTGCCCCCCTCCCCCATGCCCCCCAGTGCCCCCTCCCCCCCCCGCACGCCCCTCCGTGTGCCCCCCTCCCCCATGCCCCCCAGTGCCCCCTCCCCCCCCCTCACGCCCCCCTCCGTGTGCCCCCCTCCCCCATGCCCCCCAGTGCCCCCTCCCCCCCCCTCACGCCCCCCTCCGTGTGCCCCCCTCCCCCATGCCCCCTAGTGCCCCCTCCCCCCCCCCCCACGCCCCCCTCCGTGTGCCCCCCTCCCCCATGCCCCCCAGTGCCCCCCCCCTGTGCCCAGGTACGACAGGGCCGTGAAGGCGTTCGAGAAGATGGAGCCCCCGGACACGCTGAAGTTGGCCGGGGCCTGCGACCGAAACGGGGAGCTGCGCGCCGCGGACCTGTACGCCGGCCTCGGGGGGCCGCACACCGCGGACGCCGGGCGCGTGTACGAGGCGCACGCGGAGCTGGAGAAGGCCATCGAGCAGTACGAGAGGGGCCAGCACGTCGCAGGTGGCGTGGCCCTTCTGCACCAGTACTCCCCCCCCAAGTGCCAACTTCAGACCCCAACTTTAGACCCCCCCCCCCTTGGGGGTTCTGATTGCTGATGCTTGGGTTGGGGTTAGGGGCTTTCAATGCACGCTTTTTTGCGTGGCCCCTCTATTTGGGGTCACGGACTCTCAATCCGTACGGACTGCGATTGTCTGACTGGCTGTAGTCAGACATGATGTTCTGTTTTCTGTTTGAGACATTGGGGCTGTGCTGGTGAAGATTTTACTTTTGGGACGGGCGGGGCCCTTGGACCCCCCCCCCAAATTCAGAGGTGGGGGGGGCGGTGGCGAAACGGGGCTCCCAGGGCCACGCGCAGATTTCCTCGATACAAATGTCTGAAAATTTTGGCTCCAACTTGCGAATGGGGGGGGGGGGGGTGTAGTAGAACGGCCGACAACGAGAGGAGGAGCCCCCCCGGCAACGGGCAACAGCCCCGTCTCCGGGACTGCCAACCCCCGGAGTAGTCAAACAGGACAAGTCATCCGGGGGCTCCGGTGACACAACCAAAACACGTTCGGGCCCACAGAGGGTCCGAATGAGCAGTGGTGAGAGGCCAATAGGCGCCGCCAAACAATCAGAGACCGAGGCCTTGTGCCAACCCCCCGCCCCCCCCCCCCCCCCCTCGGAGTGCCACAGTGACAGTGACGGTGGCAGACTGGGACAGTACCAGCGGTTTTGTCATGGAATATGCGTGAACAACGGGGGGGGGGGGGATGGAAGAGGGGCTCCCAGGGCCCCTCCACTCCGCCAAATCAAATTTTCGGGGGCCCTGGGGTATCAAACGCAGTACAGCCACACAAGACGAGGGGCCGGGGCCGACGGGACCGCCGAGTTGCTCTGGTTTGCGCAGCGGTGCCTTCGTCTGAGGGGCCCTGTGGCGCCTGTTTGGGGCGTGCCCTGGCCTGACCGGGGGGTGTCCGTCGGGGTTGACAGGGGCCGGGGGTCAAGCGCGGAGTCGAGCAACGGGGGTTGGCACCGGAGGCCCCCCCCCCCCCGGGAGCCCCGAGTACCCCGCCCCAAAGGCAGTGCTGGCCTGCCTAACCCCTTCTAGGGCTACCGACAATGATCCCCCCCCCCCCAACCGCTTTGGCAACCCCCTCCAACCGCCTTCTAAGGAGGGTTTCAGAGGCCAAAACAAACCGCTCGCGTACCTTCTATTTTTTCCAGAGGAAACATTCACTGATGTGGCTGGGTGGGTGGCGCAGCCCCAGCCCGCCTATTGTACAGTCCCCCGCACCATTGACACAGCCTACAGCGGTTGTCCCCCCCCCCCCTCCAACAGTATTTGCATTTTTTTTAACTGGGCTTTGCTTTTGTGAGAGAGTGCTCAATGGTGGTTTGCGTTACAGTTATGGCGGTTGGATTTTCCGCCGTTTTTGCAACTGCCCTGTCCCCCCCCCCCCCGCCCCCCCCCCCCCACTTTCCTGCGTTTCCCCCTGTTTCTCCTGTTCCCCCTGCTCCCCCCACCCCCGACTGTATTTGTCTTTTTTTTACCCAAATCCCGAGGGGGGCCAAGGTATCCCCCGTATCACTCAGCAGAGGTCTGCTCCCCTGTGCCCCAGGTCTGGCGTCCTGCTACCTGAAGCAGCAGAAGTTCCGGATGGCGGGCGACGCCTTCAAAAAGGCCGGCCGGCTCAAGGACAGCGCGGGCGCGTACGTCCGCGCGTCCATCGAGGCCCGCGCGCGCGACGCGGCCCTGTCGGAGGCGTGCATGGACCTGGCGGTGGGCTGCGCCGCGGCGGGGGCCGAGGCGGACGCGGGGTTCACGATCGAGGCCGCGCTGGAGTGCGTGCTCCCGCACTGCGCGCAGCACGACATGTGGGGGCACGTCGGGCGCCTGCGGGAGCTCGAGGCGGACCACCTCGCGAAGAAGGCCCCCCAGGGCCCTGCCGCGCAGGGCGTGGCCGCGAAGTACCAGGTCACCCCCGCCGCCCCCGGGGCCCTTGGTGACCTTCGTCAAGGAGGGCCTTGGCAGAGGAGGGGTCCCACCGCAGCCGCGGGAGGGGGCAGAGCTGCCCCGGGCGGCCCATGACACATTCGATGGCCGTGTGACACGCGGTCGTTGCACAGCGTCGGACGGAGGGGGTCTGGCAGGGGGTCGGGGGTCGTGCCGGGCATTTCAGAACCCGACGTCATGGCCCTCCTACCCCCCGGTCTCCCGCTCCATTGAGACCCGGGGTGTTCCTGAGGTTTTGGGGGGGGGGGGTCCTGCTGACCGAGCCTTTTTTCGGCGGAGAAATAGGGCACGTGGGCCTCACGCGCACAGAAACACAGCGAGGCAGGCTACGGACGGCCTTTGGACGGAGCCGTGTGGACAGCACAAACAGTCAAACGACCCCCGCAACAACCAGCACAACCCCCAATACGCCAACCACTGGGCGCCGCTGACGCGCAAACGGCACATCCCGCCACATCCAGCACAGCCCCGGCACACCAACGACTGGGCTCCGCGAACGCAGAAACGACACCAGCAGGAGCACCGGCCGCAGCGGCCGACAGAACGCAGCGACCCGACGCAACATGCGAAGGGGAGAACGGGTGGCTGTCCAGGGCCCCGTAAAGAAACAACAACGCGACGGAATGTCACACGGGGGGGGGGGGGTATCTGACCCCCCCCCCCCAATGATTGGCACTTTGTCCCTGGCCTTTGTGCAGGTGGGTCCACCTCGTGTCCTTTTGGGGTTGATGTCTTGGGTGTTGTGCTCATCTTTGTTGGTCCCGCGGGTGTTGTTGTGCGCTCTGTGTCCCCTCCCCCGTTTCATAGCCTCTGGTTCCTACCAAACTGCCCCCCCCCCCCCAGTTCAAGCCGTAACAGTGGCAGAAGAGGTCGGCGCGTCCACCGCCCTGCCTGATCCTTCGTGGCCTGGGTTTTGGCCGGTTCCGCCCGCCCGCCGTGCGAGCCCAGCCCCTCCCCCTCGCACACCGTAGAACGACCCCCGCAACCACCAGCACGAGCCACGGTGCGCCAACTACTGGGCCCCGCTGCCGCGGCAACGACGCCACAAGGCACACCAACCGCCGCGGCCGTCAGAACGCAGCGACCCGACGCAGCACGCGACGAGACGCACGGGTGACTGCCCAGGGCCCCGTAAAGAAACCGCAACCCGACGGAATGTCCCACACGGGGCGGGGGGGGGGGGGCTGTGCATGCTGTTGCTTGCGCAATTTCTCTGAGCGCAATCACCACTTGACACACCCACGTGTCACCGCACGGGGGGGGACCCCCCCCCCCGCCCCTTAAAAGATTGAGCCAAATTTTCTTCCGCGGGCCTGGGCCACTCAAAAATTTTCACTGGCACCTCCGGCGCCAATCGGTTTTGGACGAAAGCTTTTCTTCGGCGCCTCAGCACCACTGGGGGATGGGTGGGGGGGGGCTGTGGACAGAGGCGTGTGGGCAGCAAAAACAGTCAAACGACCCCGGCAACAACCAGCACAACCCCCAATACGCCAATTATTGGGCGCCGCTGACGCGCAAACGGCACATCCCGCCACATCCAGCACAGCCTCAGCACACCGACCACTGGGCTCCGCTAACGCGGAAACGACACCAGCAGGAGCACCGGCCGCAGCTGGCGACAGAACGCAGCGACCCGACGCAATATCCAGGGCCTCGTAAAGAAACAGCAACGCGACGGAATGTCACACAGGGGGTACCCCTCCGTAAAACGGAGCCCTGCCCCCCCCCCCCCCCCACACACACGCACGCGCGCGCATCCCCGTGTCCGTCCCCAGGAAGCGGCCAAAATGTTCCGCAAGGCCGGGCTGCACCTGGACGCCGCCCGCTGCCACGGCGCCGGCGGCCCGTCCCTCTGGTCGGAGACGCTGCGCGACCTCTGCGCCATCCCCGGCCCCGTCCCCGGTCCGCTCCGCCCCGAGGCCGACCGCCTGGCGGTGGACTGCCTGCGCAACAGCGTCCGGAAGCGGGGCCCAAAGGGCGGCGATGGCGCGGCGGAGGCGTTCCAGCGGCTGCTCCAGACGCCGCTGGTGCAGGACCCCTACGCCGTGTTCGTGGAGCTGCGGGAGGATTTGGCGGACCTCGCGGGGCTGCCGGTGATCGCGGCGGTGTGTGACTGCGTGGGCGCTCTTTGGGTTGCACCGCCTGTGCCCTGCAGGGCTCGTGTCCTCCGTCCCACCGCCTGCGCCGTCTCTCACGTCCGGCCCTCCATCGCACTGCCTGTGCTTAAGAAGGCCAGGTTTTTTGTTAAGGACAGCCCCCAATGACCAGCAACCGCCAACCGCCAACCGCCAACCGCCACCAAACGCCAAACGCCAACCGCCAACCGCCACCAACCAGACTTCTCCCTAGTATCCGGGCAGAGCAAGAGGGTGCATCCGGCAGGGCAGGAGGGTGCATCCGGGCGGACCCGGGCAGACCTTGAAGCGTGGTTTGTGCAGGGGGTCCCATAAGGAAGGTCACAGGTTTTTGTTCATTATGGGAAGCCTGAGTTGTACATGTCCTATGGCAGATATGGGCTGAGCGTAGCAGGAAAACAGTGGCGTTATGAATGAGCGAATTGTGGTTCAATTCCTGGTGCACACAACGTTTTGCAGCTTCGCTTTTTTTTTTTTGCAAGGTCAGGAGCCTGTGTGCAGTGATGTATTATTATTATTATGCACTGAATAGGTACGGAATGCACGGAATGGGAACAGCTGAGGACAACAGTTGTCTTCTTTTGGCAAAGCAAAGCAGAGTGACAGGGCGCATCCGGGCAGACCCGGGTGCCCGGACGCTAGGGAGAAGCCGAGGGGGGAGGCCTGTTCGAATTCCCGACCCTAACCCCCCCCCCCCCTCCAGACCCCCCCCCAAAGTTTTCGAACCCGTCTTTCTCCAATTTGAGATTTTTGGGGAATGGGTTGGCGCCGAAGGCGCCGAAAATTTGTTTTTCCCTTCCTGAGGGGTTGTTTTTTTTTGTTTTACCCGATGTGTCTACACTCAAAATACTCAGAATTTTGTGGAGAATTCAAAAATGTTTGAAAAACACAGAAAAACTTTTGACCCCTGACCTCACCTCCGGGTCTGACTGTTTGGCTGATGGGAGCCTGAGCTGATGGGCAAAATTTTTCTGAAATTTTTTTTGCCCCATTTGTGTATGTTCAAAATGATCAGCGCGTCATGGGGATCATTTTGAGGTAATGTATGTTGGGGTACCCACTGACCACCCTCTAGGGACCCCGGCGGCTGACCGGCCAACCCACGTTACCCCCCCCCCTCCCCCCCCTCCAGACCCTCAAAATTTTTCGCACCCGGTTGGGGTCTAGAATTTGAACAGGCCGCCCCCCTTGGGAAAAGCCTGCCACAAACCACCAACCGCCGCCAACCACCAACCGCCAACCGCCACCCATTGTCCATTACTGTTGCTGTGGTCTTGTGTCTTGACCACGTCTTGACCATGAAGCAGAGCGCGTCCCTGTGAAGGTTCGTTTCGGTTGGCGTTACAAACCGTTTTTTTTTTCGTTCTCCCTAAGGACAGCCCCGGCCTGTGCCCTCCCTCACGCCCCGCCCCCCGTCCCAACGCCCGCGCGTGGCTCTCCGTCCCCAGGCCTTCGCGAAGCGCTTCGAGGGGCACGCGGACGGGCGGGTCGCGGAGGCGCACTTCCTGGGCGGCAGGGCCCGGGAGGGCCTGCTGGCGCTGTGCCGCGAGGGCGTGCGGCTGGCGGAGGTGCTGCCGCGGGCCCTGGACGCCGCCCCCGTCAAACTCGTGGAGCTCTGCGACGACGCCTGGAAAGGCGCGGGCGCGCCGGCCCTGCCGTGTGCCGCCTTCCAGCCCCTCCTCGGGCACCCGCCGGTGCAGCGCCGAGTCGTGGAGCTGCTGTGGGCCGGGCAGCACGACCCCCGCGCGATGGCGGGCCTCGTGGCGCAGCTGCGGAACGCGCGGCCCGACGGCGACGTGCTGTTCGACGTGGTGGTGCGCGCGGCGCGCCCGCGCGACGCGCTGGTCGCGCTCGGGGCGCGGCCGTGGCCGGGGGCGCCGGGGCGGGACCGGTGGGTGTGCCTGCACGCGGGCGCGCGCGCGGCCCAGTGCGACGTGTGCGGCCTCGGGCTGCGGCGGCTGTTGCGGGGGTATTTGGAGGCGGACTACCGACCGGCGGAGGTGGACTCCGCCGTTGTGAAGGGGCTGGAGGTGTGCCGCTGTGCCCCCGGTGGGACCGCTGCGCCTGCGGTGCGTAGTTTGGGGGATCGTCCGGGAACAGGGGGCGGTGTTCCGTTTGCGAACCGCATCTTCGAATGGGGAGAGGCGATCGCAACGTTTTGGTCCGCTTTGAGTATTGTGCCTCGCTTTATTGTGCCCGTTTGACCGACTTCCTTCATTCAAAACTGAGAATATTTCATGCGGCGCTAGTTACCCAAACGCTAATTTCCCTTTCCGCTGCGGCGCGCAGGAGGCGTTGCCTTTGCCTCGGATCATTCGTGTCCGTATGCCCCCGCAGTCACGCAGACCAGGCCTCCCATGCGTTGGCCGTCCAATGCCCAACGCCCCTCACGCCGACGCGCCAATACAGGCAGCCCCTGCACCTGTGAACCCGTGTTGGGTCCGTGGTCACACTCAGAACACAAGATTTGTTTTGAAAATGCAATTTTTTGAGACTGCGCATTGGAACTAATTCAAAAACGACATTCTGTAACGAACTGTGCGGGAAAAAGGACACGTGTGCAGCATGGCCTGGCCTGTGCGGGGCGCCAGGATCAAACATGGCCGGCAAAGGACCTGAGGGCTTTATGCTCTGAACACAAAAGTGCCCCGCACCATCGAAGCTGTGAAGTATCTTCGTTGTTTTTGTTTTTGTTTTGTTTTTTTGTAAATTTTTCACTTCATTGATTCATTGATTAACAAAATTTTTTCAGAATTTTTTTGCCAACTTTTACCGCGTTTGTACTGACGTTTACCACGTTTTTCTGAGCTTTTCCTCTTCTGTCACTAAGTCTTTCCAAACACGCAACTGCATTGCCCTGCCTCTGTACCCTTCGCCCGTCCGCAATGAGGTGTGCTGCGAGGGTGTCCGCATGTCGGCCAAGCTCGTGGACCTCGTGGACGGGCTGGAGGCCAAGCACAAGCGTTGCGCCGCGCTCGCGGCCCTGCGGGACAAGCTGAAGTGGTTGACCGCCATCGGGCGCGTCGAGTTCGAGCCCAACACGCAAAGGGAGCAAGATGCCAAGCAGAAGAAGAAGGCGAAGGAGCCGGAGGTGCACCATTCACCCCTGTTTTTTCTGCCGCAAATTTAATTGTCTTCATTAAAAGATCAAGAGTAACCTGATTATTTAAATTACATATGTTTATAATTATCGTTATTGTCATTATCATTATCATTATCATTATCATTATCATTATCATTCTCATTATCATTATCATTATCATTATCATTATCATTATCATTATCATTATCATTATCATTATCATTATCATTATCATTATCATTCTCATTATTATCATCATTATCATTATCATTATCATTATCATTATCATTATCATTATCATTATCATTATCATTATCATTATCATCATCATCATCATTATCATTATCATTATCATTATCATTATCATTATCATTATCATTATCATTATCATTCTCATTCTCATTCTCATTATCATTATCATTATCATTATCATTCTCATTATCATTATCATTATCATTATCATTATCATTATCATTATCATTATCATTATCATTATCATTCTCATTCTCATTATTATCAAAATGTCAAAATGACATGCCTTTCTCTCTCTCATGTGTCCTTTACATGTCTGTTCTCTGCTTCGGATGCCACCAGAAACCGCCCTTTGATTCCCACTTTCCCTCGTCTTGACCTGGTAGGCACTGTAGCCTGTCGCCTTTGTGCTGCGGTGGCGGTGGTGGCTACTTATTTTGTGTGCGGGGGGGGCGGGGCATCCAGTGGCGAGGGTTACCAGAAAGGCATGCGGGCAATTCATGTGTGTGCTCCGTGCTGCTCCGACCGTGCGCAGGGCACATTTTCTGGTACCTGAAAGGGGGGTGTACCAATGCGGGGATGGTCCGCATGGATCATCCCGCGCTCCCGGCCCCGGTTCCGAGGATGTCCACGCCAGAGTTCGCTCCTAACGAGAGGCCGCCGGCCGGCTCCTCGGCAGGGGACGGTCGCATGCGCGCGATCTGGTCCGGAGCGGCGACGTCCATGGCAGCGCAAGCGACAGGTCAACGCCTCACGCGAGCACAACGTTATGCGTGTCTGGCTCCTGGACGCCGTGCCCCCCCACCCCACCCCCACCCTCGCACGTCTGCTCTGGGCTGGAGGCGATGCAGCACGTCACCCTTTTATTGGGCCAGTTCCCCCCCCCTGAGGATGCAAGCGGGCATGCGAAAAACGCACTGCAAAGCGCACTGTCAGAGCGACTACTGCTACTACTACTGCACATGAGCTAGTGAAGCCTGGTAAGCAGGGCTGCCCTTAAGAGAGGGAGCAAAAAAGTGTTCCGAACCGGCAGTTTTGCAAAAAGACCGCGTGTAGCTCATATGTACAACCACGGGTGGGGGCGGGGGTCTGCTGGGGGTCTGAGAGGGCGCTGCAGGGGGGCTCGGTGGGTGCCCCAATATAAATACCTCAAAGTGATCCCCATGACGCGCTGGTCGTTTTGAACATGCACAAGTGGGGGTAAACTCCTTTTTCAAAATTTTTTCCACCCATCAGCGTCGGGTGAAAACAAACAACCTTGGCTCTTGGACTTGGGAGCCCATTTCCTGAACCCCCCTCCCCCACCATCCTGGGGCTCGGACCCCCCCCCCCCCTCCACTCCCCAAGTTTCTGTTCGCCTTACGGTGTGCGAAGCGAGGGTGCAGGTGGGCCCCTTGGTACCACTTCCCCCGTTTACCACCACCTCCAACCAAATGCTACTGGACTGCACCCACTCAACGGCACATGCCTTCAAAGAGGAGTGGGAAGGAAGGAGGATGCAAATGGGTGTGCGAAACAGAGCGCACTGTCAGTGCGAGGGCCTGCTGCGTTTATGCGTTTTGACGTGCAAATCGCATGCAACTCAGGGGCAGGGATGCGTTAGAAGGGACGGGACCTCGGAGGCGGCCCCAGAGGCGGTTAGGCAGGCGGTTGGAGGAAGTTGCCAAAGCGGTTGAGGTCGGTTACTGTCGGTTACAAATGCCATTGAGCCTGGCACTTGGCATCAGGGGGATAGTGGCTGGACCCCCCCCCCCCCTTCCAATGCATCGCTGGGGGGTGGACTGTTTGCATCCGCAGGGCAAAGAGCGGAAGGAGCACGAGAAGCGCGAGAAGGAGCGGAAGGAGAAGGAGAAGCGGGACAGGGAGCAGAAGGAGAGGGCGCGGAGGGAGCGGGAGAAGGCGGCGGCGGCGGACTCCGAATCCGGGTCGGACAGCATGCCCGAGTTGGAGTCCGCCTCCGAGGACGATGACGACGAACCGGCCGCGCCGCGCGCCCCCCAGGGCCCCAAGATCGAGCTCCTTCCGTCGAGCAGCGACGATGAGCCCGCGCCGCGGGGCCCCACGGGCGCCAAGATCGAGGCCATTGTGTCGAGCAGCGACAGTGACGACCTCCCGGCGCTTGAGTCGGGCAGCGACGACGATGACTAGCGGCCGCGGCGCCGGCGCTGACCGCGAGAGGCCGCGCGCGCTGTCCCGCGGCGAAGGTGACCCCACGACGATGCCCTTTTTCAGGGTCCAAAACAAAGACGTGCTTCGTTCCGACGTCCACTTATCATCCGCTACGACAACGTCCCTCGTCAACACATCCCACAGACGATGAGTGCCCCGGCGCAACGAATGTGTTGGTGGGCCGATGCCACTGGGATCGTGCGAAGGGGTCCCTCCCTCGGGCACAGCGTTCAGCCGCGCGATTCGGGCAGTTGCACCGGCGCCGGTGCCGCGCCGGACAAGAACGGGGCCTCCACTGCCATTGAGAGTCGGTGGTGCCGGGACTGCGCAGACCGTGGAGGGGGGGGGCGGGTTGGTTGGTGGGACAGAGGGGGGGCGGGGGGATGTCAGCCTGTTGGGGGTCGGAGGGGGGAGGCAGGCGGCAGATGTGCCAGCGTTGAAGGCCGAGGTCGTGTCGGGCGTGGAGGCTTGGAGTGCTGAGGGCCAGGCTTGAGCAGGGGCACTGAGGCAGTGGGGGCAGGGCAGTGATGTATTGGAACGGCCGTACACCGCAGGAGGAGGGGGGGGTACCCCCCCCCCTCCTCTTCCAATGTTTGAGGCTGACAGCCAAAAATTTGCTTCGTTGCCTTCGGTGCCAAGAGGACTTACGCTTCAAAAACTTTTGGTCCGCCTTCGGCGGGGACCATAGGGGGACCGTAGGAGGAGGGGGGGTCCCAGCCAAACCCCCTTCCCCCGCCCCTTCTAACACAACCCTGGGGCAAGGGGGCCTCATAAGTGCTCTGCCGCACCCCGTCCCCCATGAGGGCCAGGCCTCGTTTATAAGAATTAAGTTGCAATGGAGGGGGGGGGGGCTAAAGCTCTGGACCTCCCCCTCTTATAATTCCGAGGGTTTCCTGGGTTGGGCTCCCGCCACCCCTTCTTTTGGTCACAGGAGCCTTGTCTGGCTGGTTGCTGGTGCCCCTTTCCGCTTTGTCGTTGTGCAGGCACCATGCCAAAGAGGGCAAAACAACGTGGGTCCAGCCCATGTGTTTGTACTCCATATGCTTGGGACTTTCAGGGGAATTCAGTAATGGACGAAAATGGGCATTTTTCCAGTCGGCCCAAAATAATTATCCCATCCCTGACCAATGGTTCATCAGAGATGCCCAGTATCTGAGTTGGTGGAACAACGCACTTGCACTTGCCATGTCCAGGGTTCTATTCCTGGGGTTGGCATACGCCTGCCGTCAGGCAACAGCGGTGGATCTGCTTTTTTCCTTTTTTCCCCCGTGGCTCATCATGAAAGTAATTTGCAAAGGCAGGGTTTGTGTAGCCAATTTGGTTTACAAAAAATGCTCCCCACAGAATTATAAGAGGGGGGGGGTTCTGGGTGGGTCAAAAGTGGGGTGGGTGGGTGCAAAGTTGGGTGGGTGGGTCTTGTCGAAAATACCCCCCCCTCTTATAAACAAAGCCTGATTAGGGCCTGTGGTTGACGGGCCCTCCAGAGAGCAGGCGATTTGGGGTCGATGCAGGTCGAGGGGGTGAATGACGCATACCAAATGGTTGTGTCAGTCTGTTCGTTTCCCGACCCAATGACGTCGCTTGTCTGAGTTCTTTTCGACAACGACGCCGGGTTCGCTTTCGGCGGCCATCGTGTGGGTGGTGATGGGCGTGGAATGCCATTGACCACCGCCCGGGGCCTCCGCATGCCCCCCAAGCCGGCGACTGCGTACGGCGACTGTTCGCTCCACAAAAGCAGCGCGTCTCGTCGTCTGCGGACTTCCAGCCGCGATACGATAAGACACGTGGCCATACCACTCCGTCAGTCAGCAACGTGGGCCTGGGGGGCGATTCGCAGCCGCTGCGGAAGAATAGCGAACAGTTGGGGGGGGGGGGGGGGGCGTTGAGGGCTCGTCCGGTGGAACAAGAGGCAGTGATGCCGGCGTGCCCCCTTCTGCGAATGTCCCACACGGTTTGTGCGATTCCCGAGTCGGTTTTCAAAACGAATGGTCGGATGTGCCCACACACATCACATTTGCCCGGGCGACGGAGACGGCGCTGGGGGCCCCGTTGGTGCTGGGCGGCTACATCCCCCGGGACCCGTTGACCAGCCGCGAGGAATGGGTCCCTGAGCAAAGCTCCTGAACCCCGAGACCCTTTCGGGCTTCCCTGTCCGATACGGTGCTTCCTGCTCCCCACACTAATGCGACCACACGCCCCCTCAGAGGCACGATCCACAAAAAAAAAACAAAAGCAAAAGCACAAGCAAAACAAAGCCAAAAAACAAAGCGCTGGGCCGTTTGGGAAGAGTATGAAAAGGCAGGCAACTCAAAACAGTACTGTCAACTGCGGCACGGGGGCAGCAGCGGTCCTCACTCCCACCGCCCTTAACCAGCATTCACTGGCACTCCTTCCGTAACATGCTACGCCCCCCCCCCCCCCAAAAAAAGAGTACTGCGCACAGACACGGTGTGGCTGCCCGCAGGCACACTGGATCCTTTGTTCCTCGGTGCATGTGCGTATCGTGTCACGGACCTCTGTCCGGTCTCTACTTTGGACGACTTGACTATGATTTGATATAAATAATGTCACGAGCGAAACGGATCCAAATTAAGACAAACCATCGGATGTCTTGTGCTTGTGCTGCATGGGGACGTCGTTTGCTGCGGGTGCTTGCGACTTTGAATGGTGTACCGAGGGACCTCTCCGCACCGGGCGCCAAGGAGGCTGTCGCCGGTGCAATCGAAGGAGATCAGGCATCGGCTTTGCCCGTTTCGACCTTCGAAATCCGGGTCTCCCTCACGTGCGGAGGTGCCACGTCCCCAAAACCGGGGGAGGCTTCGCGCACTGACTGCCGGCGGTGACCTGCATCACGTGAGTGAGCCGGCACACCGACCCTCCGGACGGTGCACAGGGAAGGGTGCTCAGGCAGGTCCAGCACGGTCCACATGGGTCCCGGTGGGAGCAATCACGCGAAGCAGCGTGGGGCGAGGCGCATAGAGGGCAGCCACCAGCTTTTTTTCTTTCAAGGGAGTGCTGTACACGGTGCGCGCGCGGTGCCCATGCATTGAGGTATTCCATAGACCTGCCCACCTGGTTCCCAGGGCAGTGCACATGCAAAGGGTGTGGCCATTGCAGATGCTGCACATCGGCCATGTCCCGTTCGTGGCTTCCTGCACGCGTCATTGTCGCCGGGGGAATACGCGCCGCGGCATGCGCGCACGCGCGGCTGTCTGGCAAACGCGCCCCGGAACGGTCGGTTGTGTCGTCGTTTGGATTTGTCCTTCCGCACCGGGCACTTTTGCGGATGGACTTATTTGAGACCGCGAAGCGCCGGAACGGGCCCAGGGCCGTTTTAAAACAAAGATTGTGAAGTGGGTGCCAGTTGTATTGTGCTTTTGATTGTGCAATCGGAACGAGGGATGTTTGTACAAATTTTGTGGGCAAACTATTTGCTCTCTTGAGGGGCCATTTTGGGATCAGAGGGTGCTCCGGGTGTGTCCACCGCAACGGTAGCGCGCGGCGCGCGTGCGTCGCAAATACTCCCCCACTTACACCGATCAAATCCCATTGGCGTGCCTGCCTGCTCCGTCGACACTAGACAAGTGGACGAGTGAGCGAGATTAGTGGAAGTGATGGAGAGGAGCTCACGTTCGTGGAACGACTGGAGTGGTGGGAGATGCAACAGGCAGACTCAACAGGTGCCGCCAATGACACAGCCCGTGTAAAGCCCTTGTAAAGGCCTTGTACGGCACTTACACAGCCCTTACACAGCCCTTGTATAGCCCTTGTAAAGCCCTTGAAAAGCCCTTGTACGGCCCTTACACAACCCTTACGCGGCCCTTGTAAAGCCCTTGTAAAGCCCTTGTAAATGTGTGGTTCACGACGTCGCTCAAAGTGCATTTTGCGACCTAGAGGGCAACAGATTGTCGGTCCTCGTGGAGTGAACATTGAGTATGACACCGAAGGTCGTGGTGTGTCTCACCCCGAAGTGGCTGCCCACCGAGTTGAAGTACGTGTACGCAGTCCGTCACCCCCCCTCCCCCCAGACAGAGGCCTTGAGGGACCTCAAGACCCGACTGTCGAAGAACGGCCTCCAGGCATCCAGGAGCCTCCAAGCATTTTCAATCAGCACCCGCAAACCTGCGGAAGGTGATAACAAGCAGCCCAAAAGCCTCCGGGGTGCACCAGTTTTAGGGGTTCCAAGGATGGACCTCCATCGCTCGGGGATGCACACGGTTACTAGGGTTTTGGGTGGCCTCATTCGTCTTGCAGAATGCAGCCGGGGTATCCGAGGCCATCGGCGGAGCCCCAGGCCTACGCTTACCATACAAATATTAATCGTTTGCGAACATAACTATTTCCTGGCAGAAGGTGTTGTTTTACCAACAAAAAAAAAGTTGTTGATTTTCAGCTGCATGCCCTTCCCCAAAATGATATCCGCAAAAAACCCCGCAAAAAAATCATTTCTCCCCCCCCCCCTTCCCCCCCCTTCTGTCTTGAACGCGCTTGTGCTGCATCCCTTTTCTTCGTTGCCTCGCTTGCTTCACTTTTAGACGTTTCAAATGTGATGCCCATCTCGTCCACCCGCTCTCCGCCAAGAGAGCAAGGTGAGGCCTGTCAAGCCACGGCTTGGCCAAAAGCTTTTTGTTTTGCCAAGGGTGCCCCCCCCCCAACTCCCCAAAAGACCAAAGTGACCATCGTCGGACAAAACGAAATTTCCAATTTCGGAAATCTGGTCAGGCCATTTTTGGTACACAAACTTTTGGGTCCCAACCCTCCACCCAAAACACCCCCGTTCAGCACAGCCCTGGGGAGCCCTCTACGGGACAGATCACGCGGTGGCTGCTGGTACTGTGGTAGCTGGTCAGCAATCGAGATGTGGTTGTGGCTACGCCCCCAAAAACACACACACACCCACAAAATATGGGACCTGCGGGTAAGCGCGCCGCCCCCACCCGCACAACGGCGGCAGCGGACGTAAGAACAGGTCGCTGCCTCCGTGTGCACCGGTGACCAGGCTCTGAAGAGGCCCTGGCGCCAGGGAACGGACGGGGACTCGCAGGGGTGCGGGTGCACTCTACAGCGCTACAGGCGCTGCAGCAATGTTTGGACTCTCCGCCCCGTGTGGCCATTTCCCTCTCTCAGCACGACAGCACAATGGTATACAGGCCGCGCCCAGGAACGCCGTGAGATGGCTTGAGTAATTCGGGGTATCACACAAAAACGGATGGATGCTCTCGACCCAAGTGCCCTCGTGCACGTGTCGTTTGCCCTACGATTGAGGATGGCCTGTGTGCCGTGCGTCGGCGCTATGAGCAGCTTCATGCAACGCTTAAAGTAGACCTGGACTGACCTCCGACAGCCAAGTTGCCACATTTGTGGTGCAAAGCCATCCAGCCATGCGCACGCAATACGCGTCACGTTTACACATTCTTCGGCATCCACCGTGCCTCTTACAATTGTGCGAACCCGGTGACGCCCAGGGTCGCGGCTTCGCCGGAGCGTTGGCTGTACAAATAGTGACCCAATGTCAATTCCATCTTCCCGGACCTTGATTTGCGTGTCGCTTGTACTGGACCTTTGCTTCTATTTCGGGGGGCGTGGTTCACATGCTTGTCCCATCAAGGCATCCGGGACCCTTCTGAGGACACCAAGTGACACCCCGAACCTTGGAAAATGACCCCATTGCCCCATCACGGAGCATCCGCATTGTTGCAGCGCGTGTGCTTCGCTGCCGTGCCGCGAGCACCAGCCTTGCCCCAGCGGACGATGGAGCACCGCCCGGCCTCCGCGCCGCCGCCCCTTGCTCTTGCATCTGCAGTGCGCTCTCTATTGAGGGCAATGGGGCCGTTGCCCGGAGCCGTCCCCTGCAGCCCCCGATGGTAGCGGCGGGGCGCCCCATCGCCGCCCGCACCCCCGGAGCTGTGGTGCAGCCATGCACAGGCCCCGGTTCGCCTTCGCCACCCGTGAAGAGGACTTGGCGTTGGAGCGGCGGTACACGCAGACCGTCCTGCCGCAGCTGCTGGCCACGTGGAGCGTGTTGGACGCGGAGGTGCGGCGCCCTCTTTGCAGCGGCCCGGCTGCTGCGGTGCCGCCGCCTCCGCTGCACTGTGCAGGCGTGGCCGCCGCGGGCAGAGTTTTGCTTAACAACTCAGCATCTCCTGCCCCCCCCCCCCCCAGCCCCCCTGAGGGATGCATTGGAAGGGGGGGGGGTACTTTCCAGGGCGCCCAGCCTATGCCCAGCCACTGTCCCCCTGACGCCAAGTGCCGGCTTCAATGGCATTTGTAACCGACAGTAACCGCCCCCAACCGCTTCGGCAACCTCCTCCAACCGCCTGCCTAACCGCCTCTGGGCCCACCTCTGAGGTGCAGGTCCCTTCCCTTCTGATGCATCCCTGCCCCCCCCCCCCACCTCCCCTTAAGCAAGACTGTAGCCACGGGGTGTTTTGGGGCCTCTGGACCTCTTGCCCTCTGCAATCCGGGCACACCCACGGCCCATTCTTCAACGCAAACCGTGCGGTCAGAGAAACGACGGCACGACGGGGTCATGATGCTCAGACAAAAGGCCGTAGTTGCGCAAGGCGCGCAGGCGGGGGGGCTGGGGCGCAACGAAGGTGGGGTTTGCGAAGGCGTAGGAGCGTTTGGTGGACTTCCCTTGTGTAGCACCGCCACCTCCCCAGGGCTGCGGGACTGCACCCGTTCAGAGGCACGTACCTTCAAAAGGCGAGAAGTCTGAGTGTTGGGCCGGACCCCCCCCCCCACCCCTAACCCCCCCCCCCCCACCCCCCAATCCACGGCAATGGGGAACTGCGGTGTGGCCCGGCGGCTGAGGCTCTGTTGGTGCAACCCCCGTTGCTGGGCCTGCAGGCCGGCGTCTTCTCGTGCTCGGCGGACGGCGGGGTCTCGCTGCCCGGTTTGAGTCCCACCCGCGGTGGGTGGTGCCCAACGCTGTTGTCCTCGGCCTTCAGTCTTTCGTGTGCTTCCATAGCACCGTGGGATGCCGACGGGCGTGGGAGTTCCCACTGCACTTTTATGGGTTCAGATTTAGCTCGCCCTTCCTCCGTGTCATGTCCGCTACCACACGGAGCTGTGGGACCATCGTAGCACTGGGCTGCTCTGATTCCTGATTCCGAGAGCTCTCTCGAGTACTGTCTGGTAAGAGGGCTTTGCCGGCGTGCCAAGGGTCTGGACTCCAACAAATTAATTCTTTTTGCGTCTGTGGTGAGTTGCGCGTGGGATTTTACCCCCGGGACTTGCGTAGTCAACGGGCATTTTCACTGACCCCCTGTCAACAGATCACTGATACAACCAGCCCCCCCCCCCCCCCCCCAAAAAGGGCGGCCGAATGTGGCCGATTTTGCCGGGGTTTCTGGGATTCTGCGACACTTGATGAGACGAGGGGGGGGTAAACTCGTTGATTCGGGTTCCCTCGGGGGGGGAGGGATGCTGGGCCTCCGCATCACTCTTAACCGCTGAACAACCAAAGGGAAGGGGTGTTTGGGCCCTGGGATCGAGGTCCATGTCACTGGGAGGCGGTTTTGCGGAGACATCCGTCCGCCGATTTGTTGGGACTTCTGCGCCGATAGGGACAGGGGGGGGGGGTTGCTGTTCCGGGAGCCGCCCCCTTCAGTCGGCCAAAGGCATGGGACTCGGCCCCCGGCTGGTGTCCCCACCCCCACACACATGGGCTGCACGTGTCTCCGCAGGTGCAGGCCATCAACACCGATCTTGAGTACCTGGGGCACGTCACCAACAAATACGGGCACCACTGGCAGCAGGCCACCCACGCCCTCATCGCCCTGAGGGCCTCCAAATTGGACCGGCTGCAGGAGGTACAGGGGGCCATGGACGCCACCGCCACACAAACGCAGGCCGCGCAGCGCTTTGCGGCCCGGCTGGATCTCGCGCTGTTTGAGGAGCAGCAGCAGGTGGCGCTTTGCGTGTTGTGTCAGGGGCGTGGCTCTGTCGAGCGGTGCGGTCGTGCTCGGCGGTGCGCGGATGCGTCGTTCGGCTGTCGTGCATGTGGCGGCTGAATGGGAGCTGTGAACCCCGAGGGGGGGGCGCTTGGGCACAGACACTCGGACTGATCCGGCACAGCACGAGTGCAACAGCTGCGCAGCCGCAGTTCAAATCCACGACCATAACAACAACAACAACAGCAACGACAACAACAACGACACCGACACCGCCGACACCGACAACGATACCGACAACAACAACAACAACAACAACAACAACAACAACAACAACGACAACAACAACAACAACGACAACAACAACAACAACAACAACAACAACAACAACAACAACAACAACAACAACAACAACAACAACAACAACAACAACAACAGCCACAACAACAACAACAACAACAACAACAACAACAACAGCAGCAGCAGCAGCAGCAGCAGCAGCAGCAGCAGCAACAACAACAACAACACACTAGACACAACAACAACAACACAATTACTACTACTACGACTACTACTACTGCTACTACTACTACTACTACTGCTACTACTACTGCAGCAGCAACAACAACAACAACAACAACGGGTTGGCCAGAAGCTGACAGCGGTTGCCGACCAGCCCATGTTTTGTTGATGTCCGTACCGCGGTCCGGCAGCCTGTCGCACGCGCATCGCAGAGCGCCCCGCTGGCTGGCCCTGCCGCCCCCTCTTCTCGTCCCGCAGAGGCACGCGCAGGAGCAGCAGACGCTGATCCAGGAAGAGGGCCAGGGGCGGTTCGCTGCGGAGGCCTACGAGGGCAACCTGCGCCGTGGCATCTGGGCCCAGCGGGTGGACGCGACGGCGGACCTCCTGACCGCCTGCTACGAGAGGCAGGGCCGCGGGGCGCGTCCGGCGCCGACGCTGTGGCGGTTGGACTGGCGGCCGGAGGAATGGGACCCGATGGTACAGATCACCGACCCTTTGCCTTTGCCCATCCCCCCCTCCCCCCCTGCCCTGGGATGCATTGGAACGGTGGGGGGTAACCCCCCCTCCCCCCCCCTCCAGGGCGCCCAGCCTATGCCCAGCCATTGTCTCCCTGACGCCAAGTGCCAGCCTCAACGGCATTTGTAACCGACAGAAACCGCTTTGGCAACCTCCTCCAACCGCCTCTGGGGCCGCCGCTGAGGTCGCTTCCCTTCTGATGCTTCCCTACCACCCCCCCCCCGTTCCGCTGTGTACGGCCATGCCGGTGATGCACGGTGGCTTTTCCCATCAACGGCGCCGAGCGGCCTGGTCGCCCGCACCGCTTCCGTGATGCCGTGCTGTACGCTCCGAAAAGCGCAACAGCGCGTTGCTCTCGCAAAGGGGGGGGGTAGTAGGGCTGGTAGCCCAACTTCCACGGCACATCAGAGCAACAGCGGGTGTTGTCTCCGCGCCTTTTGGAGCCGTGCCCTCCTTGGCCCTTTATGAGTACCCGCCCCCTCTGTTTTTGTGAGGCGTGGCGGTGGGGGGGGGCAGTAGGTGAGAGTGTTGTCCCGCTACTCACAAAGTGCTGCGTCCGCCGCTTTGCGTCCCTCCCTCGCCGGCCGTTAGGGACAGGCAAACGGCCACACGATGCCTGGGGCGATGGGTGTTCATCCCTCCCCACGGGCAGATTGGCATGCTTCCCGTTAGCGTGGGACGGGCAGGGGTGCATTGGAAGGGGGGGAGGTACCCCCCCCCCCTCCAGGGCGCCCGGCCTATGCCCAGCCACTGTCCCCCGGACGCCAAGTGCCAGCTTCAATGGCATTTGTAACCGACAGTAACCGCCCCCCAACCGATTGGGCAACCTCCTCCAACCGCCTGCCTAACCGCCTCCGAGGTCCCTTCCCTTCTAATGCCTCCCTGGGGACCGGTCCCCCACCGGAAGCATTGCACCAAAGCGGCCGGACCTCGGGCATGACACGCGCCCACGGCGCACCGAAGTTCTCCGATGAAGGACCCCCTTGTCAGGGCCACAGTCGGTGTCGTTGCCGCAACTTTGGGAACGTCCCGTTTGCTTGCGAACGGGGGTCTCGTAGGTTTGCAGAACTGCCGTTTCCGTCGTTTGTCATGCGGATTGTTTTTTTTGACTTGTGTGGGGGGTCTGTGCCTTCGAATGGTTTGCTCTGGCGTAATGCGACCGTGTCCTGCTTGGCCTTGGGTGACTACCCCCCGTTGTCAGTGCCGCAGCAGGTGTTGTTTCCGCGACCTTTGGAGCCATTTCCTGCTTTGCCCTTTCCAAATACCCCCCCCTTTCCAAGCAGGGATGCATCAGAAGACCGGGAGGTACTCCCCCCAGGGCGCCCAGCCTACGCCCAGCCACTGTCCCCCTGACGCCAAGTGGCAGCCTCAACGGCATTTGTAACCGACAGTAACCGCCCCCAACCGCTTTGGCCACCTCCTCCAACCGCCTGCCTAACCGCCTCTGGGGCCGCCTCTGAGGTCCTTTCCCTTCTAATGCATCCCTGCCCCCCCCCCCCCCATGAGCTGTGAACAAGTCGGTGTGGTGGCAAAACATGCAACCGATTTGGACGGCAGTACTCTCGAACAATGAAAGAGCGATGACCGTTTGGCCTGTGTCACGGGGGCCTTTCGGTAGCTGAGTATCCGTTGCTTCTTGCCCCCCCCCCCTTTTGTCAGAACAGCACCACCCACGTCACCTTTTGGGCCTTCAGCGTGGCTCTCGCAAGGGGTCGAAGGTGTGTGTGGGGGGGGGGTTACGGCGGTACGCCAATTATTGGGCGCCGCTGACGCGCAAACGGCACATCCCGCCACATGCAGCACACCCCCGGCACACCAACTACTGGGCTCTGTGAACCACTTGGCTCCCCAAACGCGGCAACAACACCAGCAGGAGCACCGGCCGCAGCGGCCGACAGAACGCAGCGACCCGACGCAACATGCGAAGGGACGAACGGGTGACTGTCCAGGGCCCCGTAAAGGAGCAACAACCCGACGGCATGTCACACAGGGGGGGTACGGCGGTCGTTGCGACGCGCACGGATGGGCACGGGCCCCCGTGTTGTTGCCTCGTCTTGTGGTGCGGCTTCACTGTCTCGGGAACGATTTCGTGTCGCGTGTGCGGGCGCAGGCGTGGCAGAGGCGCGATGGGGGGCGGCGCTTGTGAGCCCAGGGCACTCTCGCCTCCCGAACTGACGTGGCCCCGCCGTCCGTAGACGGGCAGTACTCTGCCGAAGCCCCCCCCCTCCCCCACCCCGGGACCTACCGACCGGCACTCTTGTTGAGCCTTTACGGCCTGCCCCCCCCCCCTTCCAGGCGCCTGCATCCCCCTTTTGTCGACCAATAGCGGAACAACAACCGGTCCTAACCACCTAAGCCCCCCCCCCCCCCCTCCCCCAACTCTGGGCCAGTGAGGGCACTCTTGCCTCACAGTGCGCGCGCGGTGCGGCCTTTGGGGAAACCTGGGGGCCCTCCCAATGATCATCGCCACCATCAAAAGGCCTCCAGGAAAGAACAAGAACTGCCCCCCAGCCTCCGGGATTTATGGGCAACCGTCCCCCCCCCCCCTTGTGTAAGCTACGCCCTTGTCCAAGCCACAGCGGGCGTAGGCACCGTATTGATTCGGTACCTAATTTGATTCGGTACAAATGTAGTGCGGCCACATAAGACATGGGTTTGGTGACACATTCGCCAGCTACATGGAGTCATGGACACATTACTTGTGAGTGTTTGCCCACTTGAACCCAAGGATGAATTAAGTACTGGCCAGGCCACTGGCCAAATGGCAAATAAACGCGTTTATGCGTTTATTTTTCGAAAAATGCCCTTTTTGGGGGGGGTAACCGTTGTTTGTCGACGTTTATTGGTGTTTATTGACATTCCTGCATACATTGCTATGGTTTCTGTACCTTGTGTGACGTATTTTTAGAGCATTTGTGCATTTCTGCATGTTTGAGGGTATCAAAGTTAGAACGTTCAAGGAGCCATGGTTGTCGCTAGGCCCGCGCGTCCGCAGCCGGCAGCCACACCCACTTTGGCGTCATTTGGGCTGACTGCTGTGCGTTGCGCTTGTTGCGGTGCGAACATATGTGGTGTGAGACACTCTTGCACTAGATGTAATGCGACTGTTGAGGAGGCTTGTATGGCCCGTGTCGGCACCGAGGTACACTGCTTCACATGCACGAGTCGGGCTTGCAGGCGTGCACTAACCGCCCACTTGGTGCAATGCCGGAAGTGCAACTTTCGGGTGCATGGTGAATGCACCACAAATGGTGTTTGCACCCTTTGTAGTGCCGCATGCGCTTCCGGTGGGAGTGCTACAGTGCACAAGCCGCGCAAGTTCAATCCAAGGTGGCTCTTGTCCAGGCCTTGGCTTCGGTACGACCCGGTTTGTGTCTTGATGTAGTACCATATTGGGGGGGGGTCCAAGAGACAAAGGGGGGTGGGGGTGAAAAAGCAAGGGAGGGGGAGGATTTAGGGGAGGAGGGAGAAGAAGAGGGGGAGCACCTGTTCTGCCTTGGACAGATGCACGACACGTTGCAAGAGAGAGAGGCAGCGGCTAGCGAATGGCCTCCCGACTTTTAAGCATGCACACTTCCACTCAGAATTTGACTGTGACAGTCTGCAAGTGATTTTTTCAAATTGCTTTATTGCTTGTATACCATGTGCACAATGTGATTTGCTCAACCATTGTTCCACTGTTTGCAGGTAAAACGTAGAAAGTGCGATGGTTTGTTTAAAAAATGAACCATCGGGCAATGTGGATGAAAACAACCTCAAGGAAATAGCTAGCGCAAATGAACTTGCAAAAAGCATCAGGTAATAGGCAATTTTTACAGTTTTTGAAAAAAAACACAAAAAGCAGCAGTGTGTATTTCAAGGCAATGTGGATGAAAACAACCGCAAGGACATAGGAAGCGCAAATGAACTGGCAAAAAAGTTGAACCGACATAGCTCTGATTTTTGGTATCCTTGTGCATTCATTATATTCCCCTTGCTTGCACCAGCTCACCATGCAATCCTCTCTTTTTGGGCCTGGGTGCCCGGTGTCGGTAGTTGCATGTGTCGCGCGCAAGCTACGCCCGTGTCCAAGCCACAGTAGGCGTAGGGACCGTATTAATTTGGGACTTTGGCGTAGCTTATACAAAGGGGGGGGCGGGGTACAATAACCCCAGGACGACAGGTGGTGTGCTTGCAACTTCGGTTTTAGGATTCAATGCGCTGTTTGGGTGGGTGCATCGTGTGGTAGTGCACCGGTGTTCGGCCACTGATCGTTGCCGCGGTGCGGACGCGGTGCGCGCGCGCGGTGAAGCAACATCCCCATCGCCGTATGACGTATGGCGCCACCAAATGATGACTTTTCTGAACCCCCTCGACCCGCTGATTATCAAATTCCCCCTTTCGCTTTTTGCAAAATGTTCGGTCCCGGTCACCTCCGGGGCCCAGGGGTCAGTCTCGGTTGGATTTTGGGGGGCCGTCAATTGAGCCCTTTCTTGGGAAGGGGGGGGGGGCGGGTCTAGCCATGAGGCTCTATGGACCCCCCCCCCCCCGGAGTTGAAAGCGCGCCCTCCCCTTGTCCTCTTCCGCACCCCATCGCAGGCGTTGGACTGCATCAGCGGCCCCAAAGTCGCCCCGGACGCCATCCTGGCGCTGTGCACTGTGGGGGGCCTGCTGGCCCTGGGGCTGGAGAGCGGCCACGTGCTGCTGTACGACCTGCGCGCCCACCGGCCCGAGATCTCGCTGGGCGTCCCCTCGCAGAGCCCCGTGTGCTGCGTGCAGGCGGCGCTGGGGCAGGGGCTGGTGGCGTGCGGCTGCGAAGACGGGGGCCTGGTGCTGTGGAGTCTGGACACTTATGAGGTCTGGGGTGCGGCGGGGTCGTGATGGCTGTGGGTCCGCGCTTTCTTATCCTTCTTTTTGTTGTCCTTTGTTTATTGTTTGATTGTTTGTCGTTTGGGTTTTTTTTTGTTTTGGTTGTGTTTCTTTACTGTTTTTGCTTGACCCCGTTTTCGTTGTCGCTATTTTGTTTTCCTTTTGTGTTCTCTGCTTTGAGATTTGGTGTTTTGTTTTGCTCGGTTTTGTTTTCTTTGCTCTTTTCTTTTTTCTGTTTTGCTTTTTTTTTGTGTGATTTTGTCTTTCAGCGTGTTTTTGGTTTGCTTTGCCTGTTCTGCGTTGTCTGTGGGTTGTGTTATGCAAACCTTGTGCAGGGCACCTGGATTCGCAAGCCTGTCCCCCGAATAGCCCCCCCCCCCCCCGCACGGGGGATGGGGGGGCACCGTTGCGCATGGCCGGGGACTATTCGACGGGGGCGGCAGGTAAGTGTTGTGCACCTCCCAACAATGTCATGGATGGCCCTTGGGGTCCCACTCTCTCCGGTTGTGTGTCTCGTGAATGTCCGCATCGGGACGGCCCCCGAAACGCCATCTGCAGTGCTCATGTGCGCACAGGGACAGCCCCAGAAGCACCCCAGTTCTATACCGCACCACCAATCCCCCCCCCCCCCCCCCAAGGGCCTCCTGCTTCATCCTCCTGTGCTTTGCATGCCCCACGTCTCATGCCCTGTCCCGTGCTTCCGCCAGAGTTCCCACCGCCAAATCCCCCCCCCCCCCCCATTGCCGGCACAGGGTTGCGGGGGGCCCATGCAGCGACCTGGTGTGGCTTCACCCCCCCCCCCCCAAGGGAAGTCGGGTGTTCAACTCCGGGGGGGGGGGGGGTCGATAGAGCCCCCCAAATACTGGGGGGCAGGGCTCGGGAACAGGGCTCCATTGACAGGACCAGTAATCAGTTGTTATGAACTCTGGCGCCGGAGGCGCTGACCTTTTTTTTTAGCATTGGAAATGGTCAATTTTTTTCACCAAAATACATGGCTAATTGATGACTTTTCTGAACCCTCCGAACGCGCTGATTCCAAAAATTAGGTTTTCATTTTTTTTTGCCAAATTTCGGGTCCGGGTCACCTCCGGGGCCGGGGGGTCAGTCTCGGTAGGATTTTGGGGGCCCCGTCAATTGAGCCCTTATTCGGGGGGTATAGCCAGGGGGCGGTATCAACCCCGCGGCCCCCGGAGACGAAAGCCCCCCCCACCCCCACGCGGGCAAGATCGCCCGACCCAAACGCCTCGGTTGTTCCCAATTGTCATTGCCAATGGATTGTCTTCTTCTCTTGAAGATGGAAGGGGCCATCGCGGACCTCCACACCACCACGATCTGGTGCATGGCCGTGGCAGACAGAGTGGCCGTCACCGGAGCGGGAGATGGGGCCGTGGGCACCTACGACCTGCAGCACAGAGAAGCGCTGCACTCCGGGCCCCTGCACAAGGCCGGCGTGACGTGCATGTGCCTGCACGAGGAGTCGAGCGGATGGCTGGTCTGCACCGGGTCCGAGGTGTGCGGTGTCCCTCTGTGCCGCAGCGCGGGGGGGGGGGGGGGGACAGCAAGGCAGGAGAGGCAGCCAGAACAGCGGGAACAGGGAACCAGAATGGAGCGAATGGTGGAGCGTGCGCATGGGAGGCAGCGACAACAAAGGGGATGGCTTGGCCAGCCAGCCCCATCGCTACCGGGTGCCAGGGCAACCCCTGCTCAACCGGCATCAGGTGGGGGGTGTCTCCCGCAGCCCAGATGGGCTATTTGCACAACAGGAGGAGGAGCCCATCAGGGGCAGACCAGCCGTGAGGGGGAAAAGCACATATGGTGGACGGCCGGGACAGCACGTGGAGGAACAGGGCACCTGGGCCTCACGCACACAGAAACACAGCGAGGCAGGCTACGGACGGCCTGTGGACAGTGACGTGTGTACAGCAAAAACAGTCAAACGACCGGCAACAACCAGCACATCCTCAATACGCCAACTATTGGGCGCCGCTGACGCGCAAACGGCACATCCCGCCACATCCAGCACAGCCCCAACACACCAACTACTGGGCTCCGTGAACGCGGAAACGACACCAGCGGGAGCACCGGCCGCAGCGGCCGACAGAACGCAGCGACCCAACGCAACATGCGAAGGGAAGAACGGGTGACCGTCCAGGGCCCCGTAAAGGAGCAACAACCCGACGGAATGTTACGCAGGGGGGGCGTCGGGACCTCAGAACAAAAGGAGTGCGAGATCGGAGGCCAATTCGCGGGAAGGGTACGCAGGACTGTTGTCCACAACGATTTGGCCGCAAGCGTGAGGGGTCTGTCTGTGCAGCACGGGTCCGTGGCAAAGACTTGGTAAACAAAAAATTAAATTAAAATTAAGATTAAATTAAAAAAAAATTTCACTATCTTTCAAAATTTAGCAAAAAAAAAAAGCTCTTCAAAACTAAGTCGTTCCTCCGCGGGTGGACCTTTTACAAAGGAATTTACTTAGTGAAAAGCGCCCCCACACTGTCCAGTGCGCGTTTGCACATGGTTCACGTGCATCCCACAAGGCACCGCGTCAGCCCGGACATCGGCCGGTGTCGGCCGGTCTCAAGTTCTCCACTTGTTCCAGTCGGCGAGTGCGGCGGGCCAATTCATCAAAGGAACGTGAGGGAAACGTGGCGAGGCCGTGGGAAAATGAGAACAATGGGATTGGGAAAAATGGGGAATTGGTCCCAAACTGCCCCATTTTCCTTCGATTTTACTCCCCAGACCAATTTCACACAGTTCTTCTACATTTCCTGGAATGCGGGGGGGGGGGGGGGCAAGGACAGTCAAACGACCCCGGCAACAACCAGCACAACCCCCAATACGCCAATTATTGGGCGCCGCTGACGCCCAAACGGCACATCCCGCCACATCCCGCACAGCCCCAACACACCAACCACTGGGCTCCGCGAACGCGGAAACGACACCCGCAGGAGCACCGGCCGCAGCGGCCGACAGAACGCAGCGACCCAACGCAACATGCGAAGGGGAGAACGGGTGACTGTCCAGGGCCCCGTAAAGGAGCAACAACCCGACGGAATGTCACATGGGGGGGGGGGGGGGGCAACTTCGGGCCGACCATCCCGCCGGGACACACAACTTTGGGTGCCGGACCCCCATCCCCTTCTCAGACGTGCATTGTATATGTGTGGGGGGGGGGGGGGGCACACGCGTCTGTTTACCATCGCGGGGGGTCCAGGGCGGTTGTGAAGGAGCCCCATTTTTTTTTGCGAAGGACCGCCCTTGAGGACCGCCACCAACTGGCAGCCGCCATCCGGCACCAACCGCCACCAACCGGCAGCCGCCATCCGGCACCAACCGCCACCAACCGGCAGCCGCCATCCGCCACCAACCGCCACCAACCGGCAGCCGCCACCCGCCACCAACCGCCACCAACCGGCAGCCGCCATCCACCACCAACCGCCACCAACCGGCAGCCGCCACCTACTTAAAGCGTGAGGATTGGAATGGGGTTTGTGGGGGGGGTGTGGAGTTCTGTGGAAAGGGGGGGCGTCCGTGGGTGGGGGGGGGGGTGTGGAGGCGGGGCGGCTCTGTGGAAAGGGGGGGGGAGTCTGTGGAATCGGATTTGGATTCGGAGGCCGATTTTAAGGCTCGGAGGTGGCCCAAAGGGGGCACAATGGCATCCCCGACACACAGCCCGAGTCCGAGTCCGCGATGCACCGCCCAGGCCCCCGCCGGCATGTCCCCCAGGCGCCTCGGGGCGCGGTGCCGAGCCATGCCCCGCGGGGCTCGCGGGCGCTGCCGATGCCCTCGGCCCCGGCCCCAGCGCAGCTCCGAGCCGGCGCCCACCGCCCCGCCCCAGGGCAGACGGGTGCTTCCGCACGGGGCCGCCCATCACGCCCCCCCCCCCCCCGGGCCACGGCCGTCCGGCTGACCCGCCCCCCGCCTCTTCCCCTTGATCCCCGACACCACCGCCCGCCCCATGTTACCTCGCCCGGCCTTGGGGTGGTGGGTCTGTGGAGGGGCAGGGGGGGGGGGGCTGGGGAGGAGGGTGGTTGACCCTCCTCCCTGCGTCTAGTGGGGCATGAGGTGTGCACCGCGGGCAGTCAGGGGGGGGGGGGGGGGCTGTCGAGGCAGGTGCCCTGTTGTTAGTTGCGGGGTGTGGGGCGGTCGGCGGTTGGTGCCGGGTGGCGGCTGCCGGTTGGTGGCGGGTGGTGGCGGGTGTCTCACCCCCCCACAGACCCCCCCCCCAGAGTCTACAGAACATTCCCCGGGGCTAAAATCAAACCCCACGAAAGAAAGTCTTTTTTCGGACGATTTTTAGTGCGCGAACCCTCGGATCACAGACCCCCCCCCCCAACTCCCCCCGTTCCGCAGCGTCCCTGCCCCGTGTCCCGCCCTCCCCACACCCCCCCACACATCCCGCACCCCGTCCCTCACCGCCGCCGCCGCACAGGACATGCAGGTGCTGCTCTCCGCGCTGCACCCCTCGGGCCGCCTCACGCCCCAGCGCGCCCTCGCAGGGCACACCGACACCGTCACGTGCCTGTGGCCCATGCCCGGCGCCGCGCTGGCGACCGGCGGGGCCGACGGGGCCCTCCGCCTGTGGTCCCTATCGCAGGGGGAAGGCCTGCGGACGCTGCCGCAGGCCCACGCCCACGGGGTGGCCGCGGGGCTGGGCCTGGCCCCGGGGTACGTGATGACGTGCGGGAGGGAGGCGGGGGGGGCGGCCTCGCTGAAGGTGTGTGCCGTGCCGTGCCGTGCCGTGCGCCGCAGCATCTCCGCCCACGGAGGGGCTTTGGTGGGTCGTAGCGTCGGGGGCGCGGTGGGGGATTCCCTGGGTGCTCCCCGGGCCCGCGTACCCGCCCCCGCGCACCCACCGGCCGTGCCACTTGCGTCTGCCGGCTCAGACACGATCGGATGGCGCAGGGTCCTACTGAGCCACACGCCGGACGCAGCACGTTCCTACTGAGTTCTGGTGGTGCGGGGGGCGGGTATTACTGAGTGGCCGTTGGTCCGGGGCCGATTCCTACCGAGAACCAGTTTCCCTGCCGGACGCCAGTGGCATGTCTCGTACCCACCCCCGCGTACCCACCCCCGCGTACCTGCCCCTGCATTCCCAGTGAACTGGAGCAGGGCGGTCCTTAAGGGACCAGATTGTTTGTTTTTTTTTGGCTAAGGATTGCCCTTTAGGACCGCCCCAAGGGACCACCAACCGCCGACCGCCAACTCCCATCAACCGCCAACCGCCACCAACCGCCAACCACCAACCGCCGCCAACCGCCACCAACCGCCAACCACCAACTGCCGCCAACCGCCAGCGGCGACCAACCGCCAACTGCCAACCACTGCCACTATTACTCGAGGCACGACAGAGCTCTAACCCCCTGCATCGCAACGGGATGCCCAATGAGAATTTTACGGCGCCGGCGCCGTAAACATTGACGAATCTCGGTCAAATTTTGCATTTCCTCTGCTCTGAGTTGTATCTGAAAAACACAGTTCCCGCAAACGGGAAACGCGTGGCGCAGGATCTGGGCCTTGTTCAGATACGATACGACGGGGCAGTGCCAGCCCTCAGCGAATGTGCCCCATTCAAAAGCAGGGGTCACAAGCGGAACAGATTCCCACGTTCCACGATCACCACCCGAACTGAGCGCCGCGGGACTGGCGCTCCCGGAAGCGTTTTGGGGGGGATCGCAGGCGGAGGGCGCAGGCCCTCAGGGCCCGTGACTCGGACCGCCTCCTGTCCGAAGTTGCCTGTGCAGTGCCCGGGGGGGGGGGGGGGGGGCGACTCCGAGGGTC
The DNA here is from genome assembly GCA_964036045.1 of Eutreptiella sp. 'Long Island Sound 2002'. NCBI lineage: Eukaryota > Euglenozoa > Euglenophyceae > Eutreptiales > Eutreptiaceae > Eutreptiella > Eutreptiella sp. 'Long Island Sound 2002'. The sequence goes on along the minus strand of CAXIWF010000474.1, from coordinate 43,686 downwards.
CCGGGACGCCAACTACCCCTGCCCCCCCCCCCCCCCCCTCGGCCAACAGTTAGTTGCCAAAGGTGTCGCCCTCAGGCGTCCATGGGCGCCTAAGGCGCCCGACGCTCCATGAACACCAAAGGTGCCCTAAGGCAGACCCCCCCCCCATTCGCCCCTCTTGGACCCCCCCCCCCCCTCCCATGCCCCCCTCCAAGGGGGCCTCCGGCCAACAGTTAGTTTGGGGGGGTAGTTGGCGTCCAGAACCGAGCACCCCCCCCCCCCCGGGGTAGGGTATGGTTGACTGCAGAAGTCATTGGGGTGGCGGCGGGGGGCTTTGCCATTCGCCCCTCCTAGACCCCCCCCATTCGCCCCTCTTGGACCCCCCCCCCATGCCCCCCCCCCCCCCCAAAGCGGCCAGCAGCCAGTTTGGGGGGGGGTAGTTGGCGTCCAGAACCGAGGGGTCGCCCCCCCCCCCCCCCCGTGGGGCAGTGGTACACGAGGACTTTCCAACGATTGACCTTTTCTGAACACCTCCTGTGGGCCCTGGGGTGCGTTCATCATTTTGCCGACAACGAAGGTACTCTCTAACACCCGCGGAGTGGCTACTGGGCCCATGCCCAGCCACACGCCCGCGAGGGCCCTTGGGTCTGAGGGCGTTCAGGGGGGCGTAGCGGGCAACGACAGTGCTCTGCCCCCCCCCCCCCACCCCCAAAGGGCACCTGCACAGGCAGTGACAGCAGTGCCTATGCGAGGCACACCTGCGCCGGTACCCTGCCCCAGGGATGTAGTAGAAGGGGGGGGAGGGGGGGTTGGCTGGGGACCCCCCCTCCTCCGAGGGTCCCCCTATGGTCCCTGCCGAAGGCGGACCAACAATTTTGAAGCGTAGATCCTCTTGGCACCGAAGGCGCCGAAGCAAAATTTTGGCTGTCAGCCTCAAACATTGGAAAGGGAGGAGGGGGGGGGTCCGGGGGGGGGCTATCCCCCCCCCCTCCTGCGGTGTACGGCCGTTCTAATCCATCCCTGCCCTGCCCCGTCCCTCCGCACCCCCCCCCCCACTCCTGAAGCCCAGCATCAGATGCGGAGGTCTTCAAAAAGACTGCATGTTTTACGGCGCCTTGGGTTTGGGGTTTACGTGTGCGCGGAGCGCACCCCAAGAACGTGTTGTCCGCTGCCTCGCCATTGCGCCTGTTGGACCTACTTCCCTCACCCACAATTGAGGAGAGGTAATGCGGTGCTTGTTTACCCCACCGCCTAGGTACCCTTCCCCTGCGGCGCGCGCGGCGCGGAGGAAGCACCCCCTCCCACCCACGCATGCATCCGTCCTGCAGATATGGCACTGGCCGGACGCGCGCGCGGCGGGGGCGGAGCCGGATTGCGTCCTGAGCGTCGCGGTCCAGGCGTCGCTGCTGCTGCGCGCGGGCAACGTGGTGGTCACCGACGTGGAGGAGCGGGGGCGCCTGGCCCTTTGGACGCTGGAGCGGCAGGTCTGTGGCGTTGGGGTGGGGCAGGGGCGAGTGGGGGGGGCGTTGCCGAACGGTTTGTTTTCGGTTGTGATGGCAGGTCCGGCAGTGCACAGCGGGGCTTCTCACGTGCCGCCCCAGACCCCCCTCCGCCCTTTCGGACCCCCCCCCCCCCGCCCATGGTTTCAGGGGGAGGGCTGTCCTTAAGAACTTCTTTGTTTTTTTGTTTATAATGGACAGCCCCCAAGGACCGCCAGCCGCCGATTGCCAACCGCCACCAACTGCCAACCTACACCAACCGCCACCCAGCGCCAACCGCCAACCACCACCAACCGCCAACTGCCAACCGCCAACCGCCACCCAGCGCCACCTAGCGCCAACCACCAACCGCCAACCGCCACCAACCGCTGCCAACCGCCAACCATTGTTCAATACCGCTTCTGCAGTCTTGTATCTCGCCCGTGTCTTGACAATGAAGCAGAGAGCGTCCCCGTGAACGTTTGTTTCGGTTGGCGTTACGGACGCCTCCCCCCCTTCCCTTTATGAACAGCCCTGCGCGGGAGTTGGGGTCGGCCACTGAACTGCCCCCCCCCCCCCCTGTCTTCGGACGTGACAGGGCAGAGCGGGGATCCCATATCAGATGTCTAACCCCTTGTAGAATCATCATTTTGGGAGACAAATCGATCCCCCAATGATTTTTCGATTTTGACCGCCCTACCCCCGCGTCGCTGGGTACCCCATTTGTGTTGGGGGGGGGGGGGCTGCCTCAGAGCTTTGTGATGTGCATGTACCGTGTTTTGCTTGAACGTTAGCTGCAGTTTGACAATGATGTTGCCTCCTTCCTCCCGCAAAACGTCCATATTCCAAACTACTCTCACAGACCTTTTGCGAAAGGCGCCTCGGGCGGTGCGAGGCTCTTGACAAGCTTTTCTTTCCTTTTTGTGAACTGCATGTGCTGCATTGTTGCTGACACCGTCTCAACACACACGTGACAGCTCACACGTCACCATACAGGGGGGGTGGGCTTCTTTAGAATAATTAAAAACCAAAGGGGGGGGGACCCCTCCCCCCAAAACCCCCTCCCCCCCTCCCCTGGACCCCTCCCCCCCCCCTCAGGGCGCGCAGCCCTGTCCGGCGGCCCACCTCCCGCCCCGGCGTGCGCCAACAGGCCGTGACCAGGGCGCGCTGCCCTGTCCGGCAGCCCATCTCCCGCCCCGGCGTGCGCCAACAGGCCACGACCAGGGCGCGCTGCCCTGTCCGGCAGCCCACCTCCCGCCCCGGCGTGCGCCAACAGGCCACGACCAGGGCGCGCTGCCCTGTCCGGCGCCCAACCTCCCGCCCCAGCGTGCGCCAACAGGCCGCGACCGGGGCGCGCTGCCCTGTCCGTCGGCCCATCTCCCGCCCCGGCGTGCGCCAACAGGCCACGACCAGGGCGCGCTGCCCTGTCCGGCAGCCCACCTCCCGCCCCAGCGTGCGCCAACAGGCCACGACCAGGGCGCGCTGCCCTGTCCGGCGGCCCACCTCCCGCCCCGGCGTGCGCCAACAGGCCACGACCAGGGCGCGCTGCCCTGTCCGGCAGCCCACCTCCCGCCCCAGCGTGCGCCAACAGGCCGCGACCAGGGCGCGCTGCCCTGTCCAGCGCCCATCCTCCCGCCCCGGCGTGCGCCAACAGGCCACGACCAGGGCGCGCTGCCCCGTCCGGCGCCCAACCTCCCGCCCCAGCGTGCGCCAACAGGCCACGACCAGGGCGCGCTGCCCTGTCCACCTCTCATCCTCCCGCCGCGGCGTGCGCCAACAGGCCACGACCAGGGCGCGCTGCCCTGTCCGGTAGCCCACCTCCCGCCCCAGCGTGCGCCAACAGGCCACGACCAGGGCGCGCTGCCTCGTCCGGCAGCCCACCTCCCGCCCCAGCGTGTGCCAACAGGCCACGACCAGGGCGCGCCGCCCTGCCCGGCGGCCCGCCTCCCGCCCCGGCGTGCGCCAACAGGCCACGACCAGGGCGCGTTGCCCAGTCCATCGCCCAACCTCCCGCCCCGGCGTGCGCCAACAGGCCACGACCAGCGCGCGCTGCCCTGTCCTGCACCCATCCTCCCGCCCCAGCGTGCGCCAACAGGCCACGACCAGGGCGCGCTGCCCTGTCCAGCAGCCCACCTCCCGCCCCAGCGTGCGCCAACAGGCCACGACCAGGGCGTGCCGCCCTGCCCGGCGGCCCAACTCCCGCCCCGGCGTGCGCCAACAGGCCACAACCAGGGCGCGCTGCCCTGTGCAGCGCCCAACCTCCCACCCCGGCGTGCGCCAACAGGCCGCGACCAGGGCGTGCTGCCCTGTCCGGCGGCCAACCTCCCGCCCCGGCGTGCGCCAACACGCCGCGACCAGGGCGCGCTGCCCTGTCCGGCTGCCCACCTCCCGCCCCAGCGTGCGCCAACAGGCCGCGACGGGGCGCGCTGCCCTGTCCGTCGGCCCATCTCCCGCCCAGGCGTGCGCCAACAGGCCACGACCAGGGCACGCTGCCCTGTCCAGCGGCCATCCTCCCTCCCCAGCGTGCGCCAACAGGCCACGACCAGGGCGCGCTGCCCTGTCCGGCAGTCCACCTCCCGCCCCAGCGTGCGCCAACAGGCCACGACCAGGGCGCGCTGCCCTGTCCGGCGCCCAACCTCCCGCCCTAGCGTGCGCCAACACGCCGCGACCGGGGCGCGCTGCCCTGTCCTGCGCCCATCCTCCCCCCCCGGCGTGCGCCAACAGGCCACGACCAGGGCGCGCTGCCCTGTCCGTCGGCCCATCCTCCCGCCCCGGCGTGCGCCAACAGGCCACGACCAGGGCGCGCTGCCCTGTCCGGCAGCCCACCTCCCGCCCCGGCGTGCGCCAACAGGCCACGACCAGGGCGCGCTGCCCTGTCCGGCAGTCCACCTCCCGCCCCAGCGTGCGCCAACGGGCCACGACCAGGGCGCGCTGCCCTGTCCGGCAGCCCACCTCCCGCCCCAGCGTGCGCCAACAGGCCACGACCAGGGCGCGCCGCCCTGCCCGGCGGCCCAACTCCCGCCCCGGCGTGCGCCAACAGGCCACGACCAGGGCGCGCTGCCCTGTGCAGCGCCCAACCTCCCGCCCCGGCGTGCGCCAACAGGCCACGACCAGGGCGCGCTGCCCTGTCCGGCGCCCAACCTCCCGCCCCAGCGTGCGCCAACAGGCCACGACCAGGGCGTGCTGCCCTGTCCGGCGCCCAACCTCCCGCCCCGGCGTGCGCCAACAGGCCACGACCAGGGCGCGCTGCCCTGTCCGGCGCCCAACCTCCCGCCCCAGCGTGCGCCAACAGGCCGCGACCGGGGCGCGCTGCCCTGTCCGTCGGCCCATCTCCCGCCCCGGCGTGCGCCAACAGGCCACGACCAGGGCACGCTGCCCTGTCCGGCGGCCATCCCCCCGCCCCAGCGTGCGCCAACAGGCCACGACCAGGGCGCGCTGCCCTGTCCGGCAGTCCACCTCCCGCCCCAGCGTGCGCCAACACGCCGCGACTAGGGCGCGCTGCCCTGTCCAGCGCCCATCCTCCCGCCCCGGCGTGCGCCAACAGGCCACGACCAGGGCGCGCTGCCCTGTCCGGCGCCCAACCTCCCGCCCCAGCGTGCGCCAACAGGCCGCGACCGGGGCGCGCTGCCCTGTCCGTCGGCCCATCTCACGCCCCGGCGTGCGCCAACACGCCACGACCAGGGCGCGCTGCCCTGTCCGGCGCCCAACCTCCCGCCCCAGCGTGCGCCAACAGGCCGCGACCGGGGCGCGCTGCCCTGTCCGTCGGCCCATCTCACGCCCCGGCGTGCACCAACAGGCCACGACCAGGGCGCGCTGCCCTGTCCGGCGCCCAACCTCCCGCCCCAGCGTGCGCCAACAGGCCGCGACCGGGGCGCGCTGCCCTGTCCGTCGGCCCATCTCACGCCCCGGCGTGCGCCAACAGGCCACGACCAAGGCACGCTGCCCTCTCCGGCGGCCATCCTCCCGCCCCAGCGTGCGCCAACAGGCCACGACCAGGGCGCGCTGCCCTGTCCGGCAGTCCACCTCCCGCCCCAGCGTGCGCCAATAGGCCACGACCAGGGCGCGCTGCCCCGTCCGGCGCCCAACCTCCCGCCCCAGCGTGCGCCAACACGCCGCGACCAGGGCGCGCTGCCCTGTCCTGCGCCCATCCTCCCCCCCCCGGCGTGCGCCAACAGGCCACGACCAGGGCGCGCTGCCCTGTCCAGCGCCCATCCTCCCGCCCCGGAGTGCGCCAACAGGCCACGACCAGGGCACACTGCCCTATCCGGCAGTCCACCTCCCGCCCCAGCGTGCGCCAACAGGCCACGACCAGGGCGCGCTGCCCTGTCCGGCAGCCCACCTCCCGCCCCGGCGTGCGCCAACAGGCCACGACCAGGGCGCGTTGCCCAGTCCAGCGCCCAACCTCCCGCCCCGGCGTGCGCCAACAGGCCACGACCAGCGCCGCTGCCCTGTCTTGCGCCCATCCTCCCGCCCCGGCAGGCGCCAACAGGCCACGACCAGGGCGCGCTGCCCTCTGCAGCGCCCATCCTCCCGCCCCGGCGTGCGCCAACAGGCCGTGACCAGGGCGCGCTGCCCTGTCCGGTAGCCCACCTCCCGCCCCAGCGTGCGCCAACAGGCCACGACCAGGGCGCGCTGCCCTGTCCAGCGCCCATCCTCCCGCCCCGGCGTGCGCCAACAGGCCACGACCAGGGCGCGCTGCCCTGTCCGGCGCCCAACCTCCCGCCCCAGCGTGCGCCAACAGGCCGCGACCGGGGCGCGCTGCCCTGTCCGTCGGCCCATCTCACGCCCCGGCGTGCGCCAACAGGCCACGACCAGGGCGCGCTGCCCAGTCCATCGCCCAACCTCCCGCCCCAGCGTGCGCCAACAGGCCGCGACCGGGGCGCGCTGCCCTGTCCGTCGGCCCATCTCACGCCCCGGCGTGCACCAACAGGCCACGACCAGGGCGCGCTGCCCTGTCCGGCGCCCAACCTCCCGCCCCAGCGTGCGCCAACAGGCCGCGACCGGGGCGCGCTGCCCTGTCCGTCGGCCCATCTCACGCCCCGACGTGCGCCAACAGACCACGACCAAGGCACGCTGCCCTCTCCGGCGGCCATCCTCCCGCCCCAGCGTGCGCCAACAGGCCACGACCAGGGCGCGCTGCCCTGTCCGGCAGTCCACCTCCCGCCCCAGCGTGCGCCAATAGGCCACGACCAGGGCGCGCTGCCCCGTCCGGCGCCCAACCTCCCGCCCCAGCGTGCGCCAACACGCCGCGACCAGGGCGCGCTGCCCTGTCCTGCGCCCATCCTCCCCCCCCCGGCGTGCGCCAACAGGCCACGACCAGGGCGCGCTGCCCTGTCCAGCGCCCATCCTCCCGCCCCGGAGTGCGCCAACAGGCCACGACCAGGGCACACTGCCCTATCCGGCAGTCCACCTCCCGCCCCAGCGTGCGCCAACAGGCCACGACCACGGCGCGATGCCCTGTCCGGCAGCCCACCTCCCGCCCCGGCGTGCGCCAACAGGCCACGACCAGGGCGCGTTGCCCAGTCCAGCGCCCAACCTCCCGCCCCGGCGTGCGCCAACAGGCCACGACCAGCGCGCGCTGCCCTGTCCTGCGCCCATCCTCCCGCCCCGGCAGGCGCCAACAGGCCACGACCAGGGCGCGCTGCCCTCTGCAGCGCCCATCCTCCCGCCCCGGCGTGCGCCAACAGGCCACGACCAGGGCGCGCTGCCCTGTCCGGTAGCCCACCTCCCGCCCCAGCGTGCGCCAACAGGCCACGACCAGGGCGTGCCGCCCTGCCCGGCGGCCCACCTCCCGCCCCAGCGTGCGCCAACAGGCCACGACCAGGGCGCGCTGCCCTGTCCGGCAGCCTACCTCCCGCCCCGGCGTGCGCCAACAGGCCACGACCAGGGCGCGCCGCCCTGCCCAGCGGCCCAACTCCCGCCCTGGCGTGCGCCAACAGGCCACGACCAGGGCGCGCTGCCCTGTGCAGCGCCCATCCTGCCGCCCCAGCGTGCGCCAACAGGCCGCGACCAGGGCGTGCTGCCCTGTCCGGCGGCCAACCTCCCGCCCCGGCGTGCGCCAACAGGCCACGACCAGGGCGCGCTGCCCTGTCCGGCAGCCCACCTCCCGCCCCGGCGTGCGCGAACAGGTCGCGACCAGGGCGCGCTGCCCTGTCCGGCGCCCAACCTCCCGCCCCAGCGTGCGCCAACGGGCCGCGACCGGGGCGCGCTGCCCTGTCCGTCGGCCCATCTCCCGCCCCGGCGTGCGCCAACAGGCCACGACCGGGGCGCGCTGCCCTGTCCAGCGGCCATCCTCCCGCCCCAGCGTGCGCCAACAGGCCACGACCAGGGCGCGCTGCCCTGTCCGGCAGTCCACCTCCCGCCCCGGCGTGCGCCAACAGGCCACGACCAGGGCGCGCTGCCCTGTCCGGCGCCCAACCTCCCGCCCCAGCGTGCGCCAACACGCCGCGACCGGGGCGCGCTGCCCTGTCCTGCGCCCATCCTCCCCCCCCCGGCGTGCGCCAACAGGCCACGACCAGGGCGCGCTGCCCTGTCCAGCGCCCAACCTCCCGCCCCGGCGTGCGCCAACAGGCCACGACCAGCGCGCGCTGCCCTGTCCTGCGCCCATCCTCCCGCCCCGGCGTGCGCCAACAGGCCACGACCAGGGCGCGCTGCCCTCTGCAGCGCCCATCCTCCCGCCCCGGCGTGCGCCAACAGGCCACGACCAGGGCGCGCTGCCCTGTCCGGTAGCCCACCTCCCGCCCCAGCGTGCGCCAACAGGCCACGACCAGGGCGTGCCGCCCTGCCCGGCGGCCCACCTCCCGCCCCAGCGTGCGTCAACAGGCCCCGACCAGGGCGCGCTGCTCTGTCCGGCAGCCCAGCTCCCGCCCCGGCGTGCGCCAACAGGCCACGACCAGGGCGCGCTGCCCTGTCCGGCAGTCCACCTCCCACCCCAGCGTGCGCCAACAGGCCACGACCAGGGCGCGCTGCCCTATCCGGCAGCCCACCTCCCGCTCAGCGTGCGCCAACAGGCCACGACCAGGGCGCGCCGCCCTGCCCGGCGGCCCAACTCCCGCCCTGGCGTGCGCCAACAGGCCACGACCAGGGCGCGCTGCCCTGTGCAGCGCCCATCCTGCCGCCCCAGCGTGCGCCAACAGGCCGCGACCAAGGCGTGCTGCCCTGTCCGGCGGCCAACCTCCCGCCCCGGCGTGCGCCAACAGGCCACGACCAGGGCGCGCTGCCCTGTCCGGCAGCCCACCTCCCGCCCCGGCGTGCGCCAACAGGTCGCGACCAGGGCGCGCTGCCCTGTCCGGCGCCCAACCTCCCGCCCCAGCGTGCGCCAACGGGCCGCGACCGGGGCGCGCTGCCCTGTCCGTCGGCCCATCTCCCGCCCCGGCGTGCGCCAACAGGCCACGACCAGGGCGCGCTGCCCTGGCCAGCGGCCATCCTCCCGCCCCAGCGTGCGCCAACAGGCCACGACCAGGGCGCGCTGCCCTGTCCGGCAGTCCACCTCCCGCCCCGGCGTGCGCCAACAGGCCACGACCAGGGCGCGCTGCCCTGTCCGGCGCCCAACCTCCCGCCCCAGCGTGCGCCAACAGGCCACGACCAGGGCGCGTTGCCCTGTCCAGCGCCCAACCACCCGCCCCAGCGTGCGCCAACAGGCCACGACCAGGGCGCGCTGCCCAGTCCAGCGCCCAGCCTCCCGCCCCGGCGTGCGCCAACAGGCCACGACCAGGGCGCGCTGCCCCGTCCGGCAGTCCACCTCCCGCCCCGGCGTGCGCCAACAGGCCACGACCAGGGCGCGCTGCCCTGTCCGGCAGCCCATCTCCCGCCCCAGCGTGCGCCAACAGGCCACGACCAGGGCGCGCTGCCCTGCCCGGCGGCCCACCTCCCGCCCCGGCGTGCGCCAACAGGCCACGACCAGGGCGCGCTGCCCTGTCCAGCGCCCATCCTCCCGCCCCAGCGTGCGCCAACAGGCCACGACCGGGGCGCGCTGCCCTGTCCGGCAGCCCACCATCCGCCCCAGCGTGCGCCAACAGGCCACGACCAGGGCGCGCTGCCCTGCCCGGCGGCCCACCTCCCGCCCCGGCGTGCGCCAACAGGCCACGACCAGGGCGCGCTGCCCTGTCCAGCGCCCATCCTCCCGCCCCAGCGTGCGCCAACAGGCCACGACCAGGGCGCGCCGCCCTGCCCGGCGGCCCACCTCCCGCCCCGGCGTGCGCCAACAGGCCACGACCAGGGCGCGCTGCCCTGTCTAGCGCCCAACCTCCCGCCCTAGCGTGCGCCAACAGGCCACGACCAGGGCACGCTGCCCAACCACTCGCCCCGGCGTGCGCCAACGGGCCACGACCAGGGCGCGCTGCCCTGTCCAGCGCCCAACCTCCCGCCCCGGCGTGCGCCAACAGGCCACGACCAGGGCGCGCTGCCCTGTCCAGCGCCCAACCACCCGCCCCGGCGTGCGCCAACAGGCCACGACCAGGGCGCGCTGCCCTGTCCGGCGCCCAACCACCCGCCCCAGCGTGCGCCAACAGTCCACGACCAGGGCGCGCTGCCCTATCTAGCGCCCATCCTCCCGCCCCGGCGTGCGCCAACGGGCCACGACCAGGGCGCGCTGCCCTGTCCAGCGCCCCACCTCCCGTTCCGGCGTGCGCCAACAGGCCACGACCGAGGCGCGCTGCCCTGTGCAGCGCCCAACCTCCCGCCCCGGCGTGCGCCAACAGGCCACGTCCAGGGCGCGCTGCCCTGTCCAGCGCCCAACCACCCGCCCCGGCGTGCGCCAACAGGCCACGACCAGGGCGCGCTGCCCTGTCCGGCGCCCAACCACCCGCCCCAGCGTGCGCCAACAGTCCACGACCAGGGCGCGCTGCCCTATCTAGCGCCCATCCTCCCGCCCCGGCGTGCGCCAACAGGCCACGACCAGGGCGCGCTGCCCTCTGCAGCGCCCAACCTCCCGCCCCGGCGTGCGCCAACAGGCCACGACCGAGGCGCGCTGCCCTGTCCAGCGCCCCACCTCCCGCCCCGGCGTGCGCCAACAGGCCACGACCGAGGCGCGCTGCCCTGTGCAGCGCCCAACCTCCCGCCCCGGCGTGCGCCAACAGGCCACGACCAGGGCGCGCTGCCCTGTCCGGCGCCCAACCACCCGCCCCAGCGTGCGCCAACAGTCCACGACCAGGGCGCGCTGCCCTATCTAGCGCCCATCCTCCCGCCCCGGCGTGCGCCAACAGGCCACGACCAGGGCGCGCTGCCCTATCTAGCGCCCATCCTCCCGCCCCGGCGTGCGCCAACAGGCCACGACCAGGGCGCGCTGCCCTGTCCAGCGCCCCACCTCCCGCCCCGGCGTGCGCCAACAGGCCACGACCGAGGCGCGCTGCCCTGTGCAGCGCCCAACCTCCCGCCCCGGCGTGCGCCAACAGGCCACGACCAGGGCGCGCTGCCCTGTCCAGCGCTCAACCACCCGCCCCGGCGTGCGCCAAAAGGCCACGACCAGGGCGCGCTGCCCAGTCCAGCGCCCAACCTCCCGCCCCGGCGTGCGCCAACAGGCCACGACCAGGGCGCGCTGCCCTCTGCAGCGCCCAACCTCTCGCCCCGGCGTGCGCCGACAGGCCACGACCAGGGCGCGCTGCCCTGCCCGGCGGCCCACCTCCCGCCCCGGCGTGCGCCAACAGGCCACGACCAGGGCGCGCTGCCCTGTTCAGCGCCCATCCTCACGCCAAGGTGTGCACAACCTGTCCACAGCCAGGGCATTGGCCGGGGCGTCTCCGCCGTCAGGTAGCTCCTCCCCCGCCCCAGAGTGTGCGAACCGACCACGGCCGGGGCATCTTGCCTGTCTAGTGTACCCCCTCCGGCCCGGCGTGCGCGCACCAGCCACGACGGGGGCGAGCTGCCTGTCACGTGTCCTCCTCCCGCCCCGGCGTGCGCGAACCAGCCACGACCGCGGCGAGCTGCCAGTCACGTGTCCCTCTCCCGCCCCGGCGTGCGCGCACCGGCCACGACCGGCGCGAGCTGCCTGTCACGTGTCCCCCTCCCGCCCCGGCGTGCGCGAACCAGCCACGACCGGGGCGAGCTGCCTGTCGCGTGTTCCCCTCTCGCCCCGGCGTGCGCGCATCAGCCACGACCAGGGCGAGCTGCCTGTCACGTGTCCCCCTCCCGCCCCCGTGTGCGCGCACCAGCCACGACAGGGGCGAGCAGCCTGTCACGTGTCCCTCTCCCGCCCCGGCGTGCGCGCACCAGCCACGACCGAGGCGAGCTGCCTGTCACGTGTCCCCCTCCCACCCCGGCTTGCGCAAACCAGCCGCGACCGGGGCAGTGCAGCGCCGCACGCGCAGTGCTGTGCGGCACGGCACGCACAGTGTGCAGAGGCACAACCCAGCACACACAGTGCAGAGGGGCACAACACACATGTGCAGTGCGGCGCGCCACGCTCTGAACGGAGCAGCGCAACACGCACGGTGCAGTACGGCACGTCACGCACAGAGCAGAGCGGTGCGCCGCACTGAGCAGTGTAGCACAGCACGCAAAGCGCAGTGTACAGCACAGCACAGCACCGTGCAGTGCAGCGCGCACCGTGCAGCGCGGCACAACACACGCAATGTAGTGCAGTGCGCAGCACAATGCAGTGTGGCGCAGCACACATAGTGCAGTGCAGTGCGCCCCCCTCCCTCCCGCCCCCCCCCACCCTCCCACCACCCCCCTCCCCGCCCAACCCGCGGCACGGCGGCGAGCCTGCCCCCCCCCCCCCCCCAGCCCGCGGCGGCGGCTGGGGGCGCGCAGCATGCATGGCCGGCCGATATGCAGAGTCGTCGGGACAGCCATCGAGCGCCCCCCGGGCGGCCTGTGAGCCTCAAGATCGGCCTTCAAATCAAATCAAATCAAATCCCTCCCCCCCCCCCCCCCCCGCTCAAGCACGTCCCTGGGGGGGGACCCCTCCCCCCCAAACCCCCCCCCCCCCTCCCCAGACCAAAGTGACCATCGTGGGAAAAAACGAAATTTACAAGAGGGAAAATCTGGTCCCATAAGCAAGAAATCAGTGCTTCAGGACCCACGTCCAAATCCCACACACAGCCCTCACCATATGCCAAGAAATTCTGAACCCCCCCCCCCCCCCAGGGCTTCTTTTGAGAAGGGGGGGGGGAGGGGGGGAGGGGGGTTTGGACCCAAAAATTGGTGTACCAAAAATGGCCTGACGGGACCCCCTGGCCCATGGCGGGGGTCCCGGGTCCGAACTCCCGGTACCCCCCCCATATGGCCCTTTGCCAGTGAGGACATCAGCCGTTGCCAGGCCGGCATGCGTCGGCAGAAAATTTCCGGAAATTCGACATTTTCCGAAACCCTTCTGTCGCCCCTGCGATGGGTTTGGGTGATCGTTTGGTGACACTGCGGGTACCTCGTTGCTCTCCTCGTCTCATTGGTGTGTCGTGACAAAAAACCCAAACAGATCAGCACGGACCAAAAACACTCACGTCCCTTACTGCGCACATCGCATCACTTCGCCCAAGCTGCCCATGCCCTCCGCTCTTGGTTTTTTAGAAAAAAAGTATTCCAATTCTACACGCTCTATGTCTCAAAAAAAAAAGTTGTGGGATTTGATGGGCGACCCCTTCACTCGTTTGATGCTGGTGGTACCTGGTGGTAGCTGGACCCGGGGTGGGGGGGGGGGTTCTCAAAAATTGGATACCATGCTTAAACCCCCCCAGGGGTATTTGGGAAGGGGGAGGGAGGGGCACGGTCGAGCACCCATGAGGACCCACGTAGTGGCCACTGGGCCCATGTAGGCCGGGCCATGGGCTCCCTCTTCGAGGTGCGTTGCCAAAGGCAAAAGGTAAAACGGGGGCGGGGGATATCCACCGGAACCGAAACAAGAAACCGTCACGTTCATGGCCCCCCCAAAAAGGCGCCTCAACAACACCCCACGGCTCATGATCATCGGGTCGGATGAGATGAGGGAGAAGGGCAACTGCTTCGGATACTGCGTCTTCAGACGCGCCAACGATGCGGTGCGCCGTTCGCTGGAGCCCGGGGCCACGTCCGTGCCAGTCCTTCACATTGACTCCCCCGACCGGTCTTGACAATGCAGCCCGTCAGGAGGATGCGCAGTGCAGATCTCCACATCCGCCACCGACATTTGGACACGCCGTTGTCCGGACAAGGGGGGGCGGGGGGTGATAGAGAACAGGGGGGGACAGGCATGACCCAAGCCAACGACATCGCACCCCCCCCCCCCCCCACCCGCACGCTGAGAGTCGGGGAACCGACAGATTTTCGGCAAAAAATTTTGGACCTTATTTTTTGGCAGACATTTTCCCCCAAAAACCCGTTGTGCGTGGGCAGTGGGCGGTCCTCCCACCCGCAGGCCCCATCCCGCGGCGCTGCTGCTCGTCGACCCCATCCCTCAGGCCCTGAACGCGGCGGAGCACGACCGCCTCCTCGGCGACGTCCGCCTCGCGCCCACGCAGGCGCTGGCGCACGTGAAGCGGCTCCGGGCCCTCGAGCGGCAGGCGGCACAGCAGCGGGCCGGCGTGTGGGCGGCGGAGGCGGCGGCGTGGGCGGAGGTGCGGGGCGCGGCGGCGGCGCAGATGCAGCGCGTCGTGGCGCTGCGGCGGAGGAGGCAGGGCCGGGGGCCGGACGCGGTGGTGTCGCTGTGGGCGCTGGTCAAGCCGCTGAAACGGTATTGGCCGGGGGCTGGGCGACAGGCTGCTGCTGCCTAGGGAGCACCCACCCCCCCCCCCCCCAAGGGGGCACGGCGGCAACTCCCTCCCGCGTGTGCCTCCGCGGGGTACGGGGGCCGTCAGCAGTCCGGTAGGCCTTGTGACCGCACGGCCGGGAGTCGTCCAGCCCAATCATGCGGGGCAGGGAAGGGCGCGCGCGGTGGGTCTGGCCGTCCGGGGGAGGCCTTCACCCAACCCAACCCAACCCCCCCAAGGGGGGGTGGGGGTCTGAGGCGGAAAAAAAAAAGTTTGCGTTTCCTAAAACCGGCTTCAAATTTCTGGCCCCGCGTAGCAAACGACTTCGCCTTGGATGTCTTCACCCTCGTTTTTGACAAGCAGAAGCCACAAAGTTGGCCTCAAACTCTTCAACAGCGGTGCAAAGGCATGTAAAACAGAAGTCCAACACTTCCAAAGTGTCAATGGGCGCTTCCAATCTGCTTCCATGTTTCGCTTCCAATCGGCAAATTGAGTTCATTTTGTGCCGGAGGACACTTTTTCTGATGTCGGTGGCAGCCCCCAGGGCCCCAGAGGCCAACAGAAAGTTTGCGTACCTAAAATCGGCCTCAAATTTCCGGCCCCTTTGATAAACTTCGTTTTTGCCGGAGGAATTTTTTTCTGATGTGGAGGGGCCGCCCAGGGCCCCAAACAACCCCCTGCCCCCCAAACAACCCCCTGCCCCACCCCCCCCCCCGCCAAGGGGGGGTCCCTAAGCAATCGCCTGCTGGGCGACTCCAAAAACTGTTTTGCGTGTCCAGATCCTCCCGCACGGAGCAACAAAGCAAGGGCTTGTTCCCTCCGAAAGGGGCGGAGACCCCGATGACGAACCGGCAAAACCGCCCCAAGAGGCGCGCAGTGTACATCGGTGCGGCGCGTCTGACCTCCACCCCCTCCCCAATCCCGAAGGAGGAAGAGGGTCCGACGAAGTACTAAAGGTCATGAAGTGCTTAGTGAAGTGGAAGCACCACAACGAGTGGACTTGGGAAACGCAAGATCAATTCCTCCACAACGTATGTGACCAATGGTGAGAATACAATGCTACAAACGGAGTGCAAGTGAGCGTGTGATGCCCCCCACATGTACTCACGCCTTTCCTTTCCTTTGGCAACGTGCCGTAGATCGACGGTTGCCAGTGCATGCGCGTCCTGCGATGCCGCGCGCGCCGCGTGCGGTCGCCGACGCCTTTGCGCCCCCGTCCGACGCACTGGAATTCAAGTGTGAGAGTCCCAAATGCCGTGGCCCTGCACACAGTACGCGTGGCAGAAATGTCCTCGTACCTGACCTGGCAGTGCAGGTGTCGCCTGCCAAGCGCACCTCATGCCCTGCGATACGTGGAACGCGGTCGGTATTGAACCGTTAGTGCCCGCTGCCCGCGACCCACTACCCCACCAGCGCGACGTGGGGATCACTTTGAGCCATAGAGGTTGGCGTGGACCCCCCCCCCGTGGCACGGCAGGTGGGGCACCCCCCCGCCCCGAACCCCCGCCCCCTCCCGGACAAGGAGAGGGGGGTTCAATTCAATACGCCTCAATACGCCAACTACTGGGCCCCGCTGACACGCAAACGGCACATCCCGCCACATTCAGCACAGCCCCGGCACACCAACCACTGGGCTCCGCGAACGCGGAAACGACACCGGCAGGAGCACCGGCCGCAGCGGCCGTCAGAAAGCAGCGCCCCGACGCAACATGCGAAGGGACGACCGGGTGACCGTCCAGGGCCCCGTAAAGAGACAACAACCCGACGGAATGTCACACCAGGACCACGTAGACCAGGCCATTGCTGAAGGGCAGACCCCACCCCCCTCCCCCCGCGGCCCACGGGGTTCAGAGGCCGAAAGAACAGTTTGTGCGCCGAGACTCGGCCTCCGATCTCGGGCCCCGTTCCCCTTGACTGCTCCCGTCCTGCCCCCCCCCCCCCCTCCCCATCGCCTGCCCCACCACTCCACAGGCCTCAGCGGCCCTTGGGCCTCTTCTTCGCCACGTCCCTCCGGTTCGACGTGCCGGGCACTATCCTCGGGCTCGCCGTCTACGGACCGCTGGTGCTGGT